>JAFEMH010000286.1:0-280000 GCA_022495995.1 Adenophora triphylla var. japonica
CCTTAAGGAGCACAACAGCAAAATGAAAGTAGGTTGGTTTCTTCACACACCCTTTCCCTCGTCTGAGATTCACAGGACGTTGCCGTCTCGTTCAGAGCTTTTACGTGCAGTTCTTGCTACCGATTTGGTTAGGTAAGTCACTCTTTTTTACCTAAAAAAATTGGACGTTCATTTTGGGGAGGAGGGAGTACTAAGCATCTTACATTTAAGTATACTGTCACGTCAATGTTTATTATGTCTCCATCCTGCAGAAAACATGATTATTGCTGACAAGTAAATGCATTCTAAGCAAGCAAAGGGAGCTAAAAACGTAACACAAACCCTTAATTGGCGAATATCAGGTATTCCGTGGCACATACACTCATTTACTGATGTGCATACACTCTTTGGGAAACCCCCATAGCCAAGAGGAGAAGGATAGCACCAGCTTCAATAATCATTTGATGAACTGCTTCATCAATTTCATTTGTTGTTACTGACGGCTGATAGTAATAGAAGCAAGGTTTTAAAAAGCGCTAGGCGGATGCTAGGCGGCGGAGCCGGGCCTAGCGCCTAGGCGGGGACTAGTCGGGATTAGTCGGGATTAGTTGGGACCTAGGCGGGGCTTAGAACTAGGCGTTGGAGAGGGGCCTAGCGCCTAGGCGGAGCCTAGGCGCCCTTAGGCGGGGTCTTTTAGAACACTGAATAGAAGAAACAAAAAAAATACAAAGTAATAAGTAAGAAATAAGCACGCAAACAGATTTAAACATAAAAAAGACAGACGAAACATCATTTGCTAGACAGGCAATGGAAAGTTAAAAAAGAAAAGGAAATACAAGTAAAGTGATGATATGCAGGCTAGTTGCCTGCAACGACCATTGGTTGTAGGTGAAAGGATCAGGTAGAAATTATGTAGGAAGAGTGAAAAGTGTACTTAATTTACTCTACCATTAGAATCAAACTACAAGACATCCCGCCAATTCATGCAAAATTACTTATCTTAATTTGTTAAGTTTACCTTACAAGACTACAATTTGAAGTCCACGTACATGAGAGATAAGATAAACCATCCTTTTTAAATTCCAGAGTCCAACTATTACCAGCACCACAGCTCTGTACAGATACATAATTTTTTTGCTACATGGGCACCTATCAGTATACTCCCTCCGTCCCACTCGAAATAGGATTTTTGGGTTGGGCACGGGAATAAAGGAAAAGTGTTAGTGAAGTAGGTGTTGTGAGTATAAAAAAGTGGGATAGAAGAGGGAAAGTAGGATAGAGAATAATGAGTGTGAAAGTGGTCCCATTAAATAAAACATTTCCATTTTGGGGTTGTCCTATTTCTAGGGGGACACCCAAAATGTCAAAATGTCATAATTTGAATGGACGGAGGAAGTATATTTTAATGAGTAATCACCCAGAAAGCATGGGTCATCCGGAAACAGCCTTTCTGTGCTTTGATATTGGGGCAAAGCAAAACTGTGTACATCCGACCTCCCTTACCCCACCGGCACTAGGGTAATGTTGTTGATGTTGTAATCATTCAAAAAGCATGATTCTTGACAGTAATCATCCAAAGCAGTAGTAAAATATAACCAGCTAAGAAGTAAGAAGTCATCAATAACCCAATGAATCCTCCAAGGCTAAAAGACATACCTAACCCATAGGACTAAGAGATCACAATGTTTAATGGTTTTAAAGGTCTTAATTTTTTCCCAATACTGTAAGGGTACCTCACTTATCAAGTCAATATAAACCAAAGATGTTTCGGTAAAAACGATTGAGTTGAAGTTTAACTTAGTCAAAATAGAGGCACTAGTCCTGAGTAGAAGTATCCTTATAAGCTTATGCCAATCATAAAATAAGTATCATATCAAGTCAATATAAACCAAATATGTAGAATCTTTAAAAATCTAGAAATGATGCTAAAGAAAAACAAATGTGACAATGTAGTAGAAGATTACCCCAACCAAAGTTCCAACTTCCAGCATATTCCAAGACCCTTGCAGCGAGCTTACAAGCAGCCCTCATTTTGACAAGGCCTTCAGCATCGTGAATTTGGTGTTCATTAGTAACATCTGGCAACACTCCTGAGCCAACATAAGGAGGCTTCAGTAAATGATCAGGCACTGAAAGGGTGGAGATATTGTTCTAGGCTTTAAGCGCGCAGGTTGCCGTTTCTTTCCGGGCTTAAAAAGAGGCTTGCCCCTCTTGCTATATGTTCAAAAATCCATCAAGAAAGCCTCAGTATAACGTCCATAAAACAAATAATAATAGATAACTAACAAAATATTAATAATCACTCCATCCCATAATAAGCATCTTGTCAAACATTTTAAGAATATTGCTTTATTGGTTTGTACATTACTTGTACCATGATAAAAATGAACTAAAATACTAGTATTTCCTTGTAAAGAAATGTGTCTTATTGTGGGATATACCTAAAAGGAAAATGATACACTTATTATTATGGACCGAGGAGTAATTCTCGTTCCTTCCCAAAATGAATGATCAAAATATTTGTTAAATTGACCCTTGATCAAGAGCAAATTTGATTTTATTTTTTAACATTCATTTTGGGAGGGAGGGAATAATAAATAAAGAGGCTACCTTTCTCACTTCATGTTCAAACATTCATCAAGAAACACCCAATTCAACTCCATTAATCACGAGTTACATTTTGGTTCCACAATCATAACAAAAACATAAAACATCTTAGCAACATAATGAGAGGAGGGTGTGATGTGATCGGTAAATTAGCGTTCAGTTGGAAGACTAATTTGTAAGAAGAGAATTGTTATATAAACCCGTAAAATTGTTGAGTAAACTCGTAAAATTGTTGAGTAAACTCGTAAAACTAAATTCACCCCAAATCTATATTCCCTCCGTTTCAGCCCAGTGTAAACTTATTTCCCTTTTGGTCCGTTCCAGTCCAGTATAAACTGCCATAAATGGAGTGTAAACTGCCATAAATGGAATATCCTTTAATATTTTATATTCTCCCTATCTCACCCACTCATTAACTCCACTCATTCGCCACCACACAATTTATTCAACCAACCTACTATTTACTCCACTCATTCTCTTTCTTCATTTTCTACCACACATTTTCATTATCTTAATAATATTCCTTAATTGGTGTGCCATTTTTTTTAGTTTACAGTGGGCTGGGACGGAGGGAGTATATATATACCACCCTCCGTCCCATGATAATATATAAACTTTCTTTTTTGGGCGTCCCACAATAATACTCCCTCCGTCCCGGCCGACTTAGGATTTTTTGAAATGGCATAGTAAACTGCCCTTTGCTTCGGTTGGTTTGGCTAACAAATCCACTGGTAGTTGTGGACACTTGGAATGTATGACAAATATTAAGATTGAAACTTGTGTATCTGATATGTTATTTTAACCAAAATATTTGTCTTCGAATCTTATATGCTGCCTGTATCTGTGTTCCAATTATTCCATTCGGAAGCTCTGCTCATTATACAAGGCATGCTTCTTTTACCAATTGTTCAATGCTGGCTGATTAAAACAACTGTAGTTTTAATTTTCATGAACTGACGGTCATGAAACTACTATGAACTAGATAGAATTTGAACCTAGTGTAATGGGACAGGCTTATCAATCATTCAGAAATCAAATATGTGGAAGTACTTTCAGGACCGCGCACCACTGCTTCTTAAGGGAGTCCATCATGAAATCAAAAGGCTCGGGTGAGATTGAAAAAGTGACAATTATGCTGTTAGTTTCTTGCATATTAGTTATGTTTCCTTGTCTCTACTATAGGATCGGATCTACCTTGAGTTTCAACCTACTTCCTCTACCCCCCCCCCCCCTCCAAATAAAAAAAGAAATGAAAAAGACACCCGCTCGGACTGTGGGAAAAACACGTGCACACACACTCAGTAGAAATATAACAAGACTCGATATTTGATAATAACTTGATTGCTTCAGGATGAAGACGTGTACTCATTTTTCGAGCCAGAGCTTCCAACAGAAACCCTAGGTGTTCCAAGACCCAAGCTGTCCGAACCAACAAAACCACCTGCAGACAGAAGGCCCCCTCCAAAGGTTCAAGCCAGTAAAAGCGGTTCAAAATCATCTCTGAAGCAAACTCCCCAACGACCACCACAATCCCCGGATAAAAGAAGCACAAGCAACAATATTGGAAACGGGAAGCAGCAGAGACCATCCCCTGATAAAGTATCGTGGAATGTTCTAGATCTCAAGGGTGATAACTTGATAACTATTTCTCGTGTACAGTTGGGCGTACTCGAAGCAATGCTCGTTATCTTCTCGGGACGTCGGAGGATGTTGTTTCTTTTATGAAGGAACTTGCTGGTGGCTTCTCGTCAACAAATTGAAATGCATCAACATCTCACTAGTTTCAAATTTCAGGATTTATCCTATGGAACTTTGGACAAAGTTGTAGAATGGTAATTTCCAGTCCAACATATCATAAAAATATAAACCTCAGTATTATATGGTACTCCGATAAGACCTAAGTTACAATAAAAGACTTTTTATTATGTGATTAAGCTCCCCTTATCTCCTTATTTCATTCCAACCCATTATTTGAACATTGTTGAAGAATTCTTACGATGCTAGTTTTCTTTATGACTTTACTAGTACATGCCCGTGTCCAAGGCCACGTGATTTTTTTAAATTTTTTTTTTTTCAAGGGCAAAATGGGAAAGGGACAAATGTATGAGGGCAAAATGGGAAATTCCCCCATTGGAACTGTTCATAGAACTGTTCATGGAGGAGTTCCCATTTATACTATAGTTTTGCACTTGCAAAGATATACTCCCTCCGCCCCAAAATGTTTGTCCCATTTGACTTTTTTTGTTGAACTTTGACCACAAATTTATGAGAGATTAATCATGTTCATGAAATTCTAAAAGTTGTTGTTGATAATATTATTAAGGGTGAATCAATAGGAATTTTTAGAATTTCATGAACATAATTAAATTGTCATATATTTGTGGTCAAAGATCAAAAAAAAAAGTCAAATAGGATAAACATTTTGGGACGGAGGGAGTACTAGTTTATTGAAGCTTGTTTAAGTAGAGTACCGCAAAGTTCAATGCATGACAACGCATCAATAGTTGTATAGTACAACACTACAATGCACATAAAACACAAAAGGAATGGTAAAGGAAGAAGAATAGACGAGAATGGTTGAAACATAACAAATTTATAAAGGAATATGAGTACACTGCTGTTGCAAGCTTCCAGGAGAAGACAAATATATAAGGAATTACCCCTTCACTGAGGTTCTTGTAAAAATAACTGTCAAGCAAACTAAACTTAAATGAAAGTAAAAAAAAAAAAAAAAAACTCCAAATATCCTAGAACTAATTACCAAATTAAAACTTTGGACTCGTAAACGGTATAGAAGTAATCATAAACCATATGACCTAGAGATTGCTTAAGCTGATACTTTCTTGTTGGGTTCAAATACGTACTTGATCAATGATTCCTGGATGGAAAGAAGTTCCGGAAACTCTTTCTTCAATTTTGATGCATCCATCTCGTTGTTGCTCCGTGCAGCAATTATAACTTTAGCTTGCTCCTCCAGGGTGAAGTTGGTCCATTTAAAGTCCGGCTTTATATATTTCTTGTACATCTCCAGAATCTCATTATGGCTGACAGCTCCAGGGTTTGTGAAATTCCATATGCCCTTGAGATTCCGCTTTGCCATCTCAATTGAGATGGGAAGAAGCTCATCCAAGATAGTCATGCTGTTGGGAATGTTTACTACCTTATCGTAACGAGCAATCTTGGAGATGAAGTTGCGTGGGTTGTTTAGGTCCGATGATATCGGCATTCGGACTCTGAGAGTGCAAACATTGTCAAACTCCTTCAAGAGCTCTTCAACCTGGTCCAATGATCAAGAAAAGTACATGAATATAATTTAACTGAATGATTGTTTTTATGCATTTGTTTGGCTTTATACACTTCTAATACAACAAGAAAGCCTTAGTCCCAAAATGATTTGGGGTCAACCGGTGGCGAGGCCAGAATTTCAGTGGAAGGGGTCAAAATTATGATATAGTGATATTTTTGTCCTTAAGTAATGGGGTCAAATGGACAAAATTACTGATTTTAGTGATAAATATGTCATTTTCCTAAATTTGAAGGTGGTAAAATTGACAAAGCTCCAAAATCAAGGGGGTAGAGTGACCACCTTGGCCACATGAATCATCAATGAAAGAGGTGGGAAAAAAAAAGTAAAAAGGGAATGATGGTTAAAAAAAAATAAAAAAATGTATAAAGGGGAAGTTTTACCATAGCCTTGGTCTTTGAATAGAATGAACCGCGGAAATTGGGGGTGTCTTCTTCCTTAAACCCAATGCCAGAACCCTCGGGATGTGCAGCATCATACTCAAATATGCATCCGGTAGCATAATTTATCACCAATAATCCATGCTCTCTGCACGCATCTGCTAAGGTTAGTGTACCTGCAACATTGGTACGAATTGTTTCTGTCTTGTGACTCTCGCACCAATCAACATTGGGTCTCCCGGTCACCCCTGCAGCATTGAAAACATGGGTGGGTTTAACATTCTGAATATCGGCCACAAGAGTTGACCGGTCCTCCAAACGACCCTTTCCATACTCATACGCGATCCCTTGTTTCTCACATAACTTCCCTAGTAATCCACCAATCCATCCAGTCCGACCGTAGATCAAGAACTTGAAGGATGGTTTTGGGGGAGTTTTTGGAACCGGAACCACCATTTTTGTCGGCTTAGGACTTTCGGGTACAAGAGAAGATTCAGAGTTGCCATTCTCAGACCCATCAACATGCCTCTCCGCTCCACCAGGCATCATCAGCATTCTAGGATGAGGAAGCAATGCCCCTGAGACATCCCCCCACCAATTAGGGTTGTTAGTGTACCATTCAATGGTTTTCTTCAACCCCTCATTCCATGTTGTCCTTTCAGCCCACCCTATATTCTTCAATTTCTGATCATCCAAAAAGTACCTCTGATCATTAAATGGCCTGTTATCCACAAACTTTATGCTAGTTTTTGGATCCATGGAGAAGAGGTCGCATATATTTTGGGCAACATCAATAACTCTCCTCTCCTTTGTTGTCCCAATGTTGTAAACATGGCCAACTTCTCCCTTGTGAAGAACAACTTCAAAAGCCTCCGCAACATCCTCACAGTACAAGTAGCTCCGGACATTAGAACCATCACCGTGAATTGGGAGTTGCTTTCCTTGCATGGCCAAGAGAATGAACTTTGGGATTAATTTTTCTGGGAACTGATTTGGGCCATAGACATTGTTTCCTCGGGTGGTTATCACAGGCAAGCCATAAGATCTACCGTAAGCCATAACAAGCATTTCTGCGCCAGCTTTTGTGGCTGAATATGGATTAGTGGGAAGAAGTTGCGAAGCTTCATGGTTTCCCACAACAGCATCCTCCTCTGTCTCCCCATAGACCTCATCGGTGCTTACGTGGATGAACCTTCTTATCTGGCCAGTGACTTTGCAGGCCTCTAGAAGTACATGGGTGCCATAAATGTTATTTTTTGTGAACTCAAAGCTGTTACCAAATGAGTTATCAACATGGGTCTGTGCAGCAAAGTGCATAATAGTATCAATAGACTCTGTGATCAGAAGGTAATTGACAAGATCAGCACTCCCAATGTCCCCCTTAACAAATTTGAAGTTAGGAGACGACTGAGAAGGAAGGAGATTCTTCAGACTTGAACAATAATCAAGCTTGTCAAGCACAACAATCTTGTAATCAGGGTAGTTCCTGATGAGCCGGTTGGCAACATGAGAGGCAATAAACCCAGCAGCCCCAGTGATGAGGATGTTCTTTGGGGTATATGAAGCCATACCGGAGCAATCTGAACATAAAATCAAATTACAAGTTATCAAAATATTCATAGACTAAAATACATAAGATTAAAATGTTAATTGTACAAACATATTTACTGACATACTAGCATAATCACAATTGGTTAGGAAAAATAAATCCAATTCATAAAGAACTAAGATGAAACTTGGTCACTTTCACTAGAGCAGCAAAAGGATTGGAACTTTCTACATGTTGTACAATCATATGAAGATTCAATCAAACTAAGTAACATCTATGTGAACCAAAAACTAATTCTTAGAATCCATGCCGAAGCAAATTGAATCCACTCTCAAAGATGAACATTAATTAACTACAGTTTACTATCTGCAGTTGCACAAATCACAGTTTTGCTCTAAGAAACAGGAAAAAACCTCAACCAACTTAATAAACTGGATCAACATAAAACCACTGCAAATGAAATAAACCTAAATTACCAGATCCGACAAAAAAATGAACAAAACAACAAATACCCATTACTCAATTGTTCATAAAACCAAAACCCAAATCAGCAAACATGCAACTAAACATGAGATCTAGATCAATCAAGCAATGCTACATTCAATCAAATTCGAACTCAGATGTAAATTTGATAATTGGCATAAACAACAGATCTAAGCGAAAATCATGAAGCAAATAACTAACAAAAGGAGATTTGATAAAACTCACAATGTTGTAATCCGGATCAGGGATCAATTGCAGAAATATGAGATCAACAGAGAGAATGTGATTGTAATCAAGGAGATTCACACTCCTCTATATATATACAGCTCGGCGGCACCGACTGAATTTGGCACCTTTGTGTGTGGGTGAAAAAGATTAAAGAAGGGATTACGAGGACACGCTATCATTGATATCGATATAGATATAGATACAGATCCCGTGTATGTATAGCTGTGTTACCGTGTAATCATGCAGATTGAATTTGGGAATTAAAAAAGAGAAGCGTCCGGGAAGATGGGAGATTGACGAAAATAACCTTGACTATTTCCGTAATTGTTCGGTGGCTAATTTGGATTTGAGTTGCTTTTATAAAAAAACACGTTTTTTATGATCTTCGACTCTGTTTGTTTCGACGTAAAACGTTTTTTAAAAAATGTTTTTCGAAAAATATTTTTCGTAAAATAACTCGTTTTTCGATGTTTGGTTGTTTTTCGAAAAACGTTTTTCTCATTTTCTGGTGTTTGATTGTTTTTCGAAAAATATTTTCTCCATTTTCCGGTGTTTGATTGTTTTCCGAAAATTGAAAAAAACGTTTTTCGAAAAACATTTTACGCCCTTCCTAAGTAAAATGGCTTACGAATTTTTCTTAAGTAAACCATTTTCCAGAAAATGGTGCCCTTCATGTAGAGCCGTCAAGTTGGGACGGTCCCGTCGGAACGTCCCGTCCCGCCATACAAATGAGATGGGATGGGACGAAATATTTTAGTCCCGTCTCGTTTCGTCTCATCCCGTCTCGTCCTGTTCTCGTCGCGGGACAACATAGTGTGGTCCCACCCATCCCGTCCTGTCCCGTCAAGTACGCTTGCTGATGGGTTGGCCTTGACTCGGCCTTGCCTTGGACGGCCTTGGCCCTTAGCTGTGGCCTTGAACATTTTTTTCCACATTGAAAGAAAAACAATAAACTGTGCCTTGGGTCTTGGCTCGGTCGGCCTTGGCCTTGAACATTTTTTCCCACATTGAAAGAAAAACAATAAATTGTGCCTTGAGCCTTGGCTCGGCCGGCCTTGGCCTTGGCTCGGCCTTGACCTTGAACATTTTTTTCCACATCAAAAGAAAACAAACTAAAATGTGGCATGTGGCTATATATATGAGGCCTTGGCTGGGATATCAAGCATAATTGGGTCGTGGCCTTAGCCTTGGTCGTGGCCTTGGCGCTTTGTCAACGCCTAATCCCTCCTAGTCAACGGGTCCCGCATTGTCCCGCGTCCCGCAGTAGATTTGAGACGGGACGAAGTATTTTAGTCATGTCCCATTTCGTCCCGTCCCGTCTAATCCCGCAATAGTCGCGGTATAACATAATTTCATCCCGTTTCGTATTTTCAAATTGACAGCTCTACCTTCATGTACAACTCATATGTCACAAGGTACAATATTCTACTTCCTCATTTTATTCTCTTCCATTTTTTATTTATTCACAAAATGATTAACACATATATATATATATATATATATATATATATATATATATATATATATATATATATATATATATATATATAAAGAGAGAGAGAGAGAGAGAGAGAGAGAGAGAGAGAGAGAGAGAGAGAGAGAGAGAGAGAGAGAGAGAGAGAGAGAGAGAGAGAGAGAGAGAGAGAGAGAGAGAGTTGGTCTTACAAAAAAACGCATTTTTTTATAAGCTTAAAAAAAACCATTTTTACACTGGCACTTAATAACACTAACACTGACACTTTTTTACACTGACACTTTGTTACACTAACACTAGCACTTTTTTACATTGGCACTTAATATACATGCACTGGCATTTTTTTACACTGACACTTTGTTACACTAACACTGACACTTTTTACACTGACACTTAATATACATGCACTGCACTTTTTTACACTGGCATTTTGTTACACTAACACTGACACTTTGTTACACTAAGGCCCCGTTTGTTTCACCGTAAAATATTTTTCGAAAAATGTTTTCCATAAAATAACTCGTTTTCCGTTGTGTGGTTGCTTTCCGGAAAATCGTAAAACATTTTCCGTTGTTTGGTTGTTTTTCGGAAAATGTTTTCCGTAAATTAACTCGTTTTCCGGTGTTTGGTTGTTTTCCGGAAAATGTTTTTCGTAAAATAACTCGTTTTCCGGTGTTTGATTGTTTTCCGGAAAATGGAGAAAACGTTTTCCGAAAAACATTTTACGCCCTTCCTAAGTAAAAACGACTTACTGACCTTGTCCTAAGTAAAACATTTTCCGAAAAATGGTGCCCTTCATGTACAACTCATATTTCACAAGGTACAACATTCTACTTCATCATTCTAATAATAATAATAATAATAATAATAATAATAATAATAATAATAATAATAATAATAATAATAATAGTAATAATAATAATAATAATAAAATTATAATAAATAAATAATAATAATAATAAAAATAAATAAATAAATAAAATAAAAATTAAATAATAATAATAATAATAATAATAAAATAATAATAAAAAATAATAAATAAAAAAAAATAATAAAATAATAATAAATAAAATAAAATAATAATAAAAAAAATAATAATAAAAAATAAATAATAGTAATAATCATAAGTAAAACATTTTCCTCCGTAAAACATTTTACGCCGTAAAATATTTTACGCCGTAAAACATTTTACGCCCTTCCTAAGTAAAACATTTTACAGGAAAACATATTTCAGAAAACATTTTCTGAAAAATGTTTTACGTCGAAACAAACGGAGCCTAACACTGTCACTTTTTACACTGGCACTTAATATACATACACTGACACTTTTTTATACTTGCACTTTGTTACACTAACACTGACACTTTTTTACATTGGCACTTTGTTACACATGCACTGACACTTTGTTATACTGACGCTAACAATAACGGAAAAAATAAAATACTACATTTTTTCCAAGCTTAAAAAAAATGCGTTTTTGTAAGATTTTGATTGAGCACAATCATGATTCTTGTCGTAGCCCAATTTTCGTGCAATGCATCACCGCCCCGAACCCCATTTTTTCGTATTCACTTTTCAAATCTCATTATGACGCACTTTTAAATTAATTTTATTCTTTTACTCATCAAATTTGAGATTTAGGGTTCAAAATAAATATTATTTTTTTTAAAACAAGAAAATAAATTGAGTCATTTTTATTATTTTAGAAAACATAGATAAATGTTACTAATTTAAAAAATATTGAAAAAACATTTATTTTCATGAAAATTAAAATATAGTTTTGGAATAACCATTTTAAAAAGGAAAAAATGTAACAATTAGCATCCAACTATTGTACGTTTGTGGATAATACCATTAATTTTTTTTTTTTGATCCAACACATTAAACTGTTTTTTTTATTTATTACCACTACGACTAATGGGGTTAGTTTTTCCTAGTTAAATGTCATTTACCCGGTGATATTTTCGATATAAAAGTCCTAGGGGATGAATTAAAAAGAGGATTAATGTCTGGCCTCTATATTTTCCTTCTCTTTTATATCGAAAATACCTCTGGGACTTTTATACCGAAAATACCCCTGTGTAACTAGGAAAAACTAACCCCGAAAATACCCCCGGGACTTTTATACCGAAAATATCCCTGGATTATAGAGGTCAGACATTAATCCTCTTTTTAATTCATTCCCTAGGACTTTTATATCAAAAATACCCCTGGATAAATGGCATTTAACTAGGAAAAACTAATCCCGTTAGTCGTAGTGGTAATAAATACAAAAAAAAATATAGTTTAATGTGTTGGATAAAAAAAAAAGTTTAATGATATTATCCACAAAAGTGCAATAGTTGGATGCTAATTGTTGCAATTTTTTCCTTTTAAAAATATATGAAGATAACAAAATCAAAGTAAGACATTGAAAAGAGTTATAAAAACTAGGGGTGGAAATATGGTTTGGCTCAAATCGCGGTTTGGAGTCGAACCGAGCCAAATCGTGCGGTTTAGCTCGGTTTTTAGACATAAGTTATTTAGCTCGGTTTGGAAAATTAACAAACCATGTGGTTCAACTCAGCTTGGGGTTTGACACTCCTAAACTGAACCGAGCCAAACCGAGACGAACCGTTTAAGACCGAACAGCGGTTTGAAACTGTGAAACCAATTTTTACTAAAATACAACAGATTTTTACTCCTTTTGTAATCTGTACCACATTACAGTAATGTGCTTATGAACAAATTTTCAGAACTTTGCTTGTTCAATTGGTCTTGAATAAAATGCAATTAAATTAGTGCTTATGAAAGTTCTTTTTCTTACAGTTAAGTTTTCACTTTCTTTTTCTGAACCTTTATAAATATTCAGATTTTATGTGGTGTCCTAATGGTATATGAACTCAAACATACTACAATAAAAGTAAAATGTTGGAACCAGTTTGAGTAAAGGCTGCTCTAGATCATTTACCATTAGTGTCACTAATGGTCAGTTCACCTTGGATCGAGTCATGCAGCATTATGGTTTGGGTCATTTAGTCCTGCTCATCTGCAACCAGTTTTGCTAGTACATGCCTAAGAGTACATAAATACTTATTTTATATTTATTAGTCATAAAATGGTTAACAAAAAAAAAGATTATGGTTTGAAATGCGGTTTGAACTGTGGTCTAGATCGTGGTTTGGACCGTGGTCTGTACCGTAAAATCAAACCGCAAATCAAATCGCGGTTTAGACCGAACCAAACCGAACCATAGCGGTTTGGTTTAGCTCAGTCTGAATTTTTTTTTATGGTTTAGCTCGATTTGAAATTTCTCCAAACCGATGCTAGCGGTTTGACTTCTAAACTTGTCAAAACCGAGCTAAATCGAACCATTTCCACCCCTAATAAAAATCAACTGACGAAAAGCAATCATCCAATTTTTAGAACTATACTTTTAACATTTTCAAGTGTCACTATTACAATAGATTAAGTCGCTCATTAATAAAAATATTTTTTTCTAAAAAAAAACATGTAGTTCATACAATATTTCTTTATTATAGCATATACAGGTTTATAGTTTTGTGTCATACAACTAAGTGAAAATATGTTAAATAACAAAGCCAAAATCTCATATAAAATCAGTTTTTTCTAAGCAACAGAAAAAAAGTTTTTTTTTTAACTACGCTACGTTTAGAAATGTCAACCCATTTAACGATATACCCACGAAAGTTGCCATCTTTCTCGCCACCTTCCCATGTTTTGTTCGAAAATCACATGATTCAAAGTCATACTAACTAATCAGATCATCTTAGATTCAAAGTTAAAATCTTTTTGCGTACGCCATCATTGTGCTATAAAAAATCTCTTTTCTTCGTTTGTATTTTAACTAATTTTTATCCACACTCTCTCTCGTATAATGAAGCAATAATGGAGCAATACTCAACACTCACCCTTACTGGAGGTTGCACCTTTTTTTTACTCTTTACTCTTTTGAAACTGTCAAAATCATCAATTAAAAGTGCTGGTAAATTTATTATAAAGTGCCAATAAATATGATGAGTTGTTTAGTAAGTGCTATCGCATGTGTTATTAAGTGACAGTCCTTATATTATTGAGTGATAACATGTATATTGTGAGTGTCATTACTAGTGTTTAGTGAGTGCTAGCACATGTATTATTAAGTGTCAGTGCTTATATTATTGAGTGACAACATGTATATTGTGAGTGCCATTACTAGTGATTATCGAGTGTTAGAGCATGTGTTAAAAAGTGATAGTGCATGTTTATAAAGTGTCAGTTCATGTAAAAAGTGTGAGTGTTAATGTTAAATAGTGTCAGTGCATATATGTTTGAATGCCAGTGCAAGCGTAAAAAATTGTCAATGTTGGTGCCAAAAAGTGTTAGCGTTAGTGTAAAATGGTGCCACAGCATGTGTTTGAGTGTCAGTGTTGGTGTAAAATAATGCTAGTGTTGATGTAAGACAGTGCATTAACACTCAAAAACACATGCACTGACACTTAAATACACGTGCACTAACACTCTGTTAACACTACTACCAGCACTCTTTATCACTACCATCGACACTTTTTATCATTATCATTGGAACTCATTAACAAGTGCACAAACATATAATTACCCACGCACTGACACTCAAGTATAATATACACACCCTAAAACTTAATTACACATGAACTGACACTCAATTATACACACACTAGCCTTATTAATAAACACAATGACACTCTATTACACACTATTTGGCACTCACGTGCACTAACACTCTTTTAACACTACTACCAGCACTCTTTATCACTATCATCGACACTTTTTATCATTATCATTGGAACTCATTAACAAGTGCACAGACATTTAATTACCCATGCACTGACACTCAAGTATAATATACACACCCTAAAACTTAATTACACATGAACTGACACTCAATTATACACACACTAGCCATATTAATAAACACAATGACACTCTATTACACACTATTTGGCACTCAAGTACATACGAACAAACACTTAATCAAAAATTAATTGCAACCAATTTCGATCGGTCCACATTGTTCAGGCCTACAAATTTTCGAGAATCCCTGCTTCACTTTCCACACCTCAATTACAAATCAGAGACGGCTAAATAAACACAAAATCAAACCCATAAAGCAATGGGTAAACAATTTGGCAATAGCTGAAGAAGAAACTAATACCTAGGTGAAGTTAATTTAGCGGCCATAGAAACAATTTTCCAAAGGTAATGAATGTAACTGATGCTGCCATAAAAAATGGTTGCACAGGAACTGATCGGGGTAGCAACGGAGACCGATCCGAATAAACACGCTCCTCGAGGTCCTAAATAATGTGGGACCTACAAGATAAAACACCGTTAGGGCGGGGGGATTTTCCCCCCGAAAACCCTCCGGCGTGAGAATCATTAATCCGATTCATAACATATATTGACATAATATCTAATATTTTAGAGAGAGAGAGAGAGAGTGGGCATACCATAAAAATGAAAGGAGGGAGTATTTATATAAATTCCAAGCCCAATATGACATCATCCTTATCCTTGTCAATTGCCACGTGTCACGCCGTCATTGGAGGGAAATCTCTCCTGAGATTACATTTGGATAAGGTCAAGAGTCCAAAACTTGTCAAGGCACAGATCTCTCCTGGAGACATCAACATGCTGCTGAGAGAACCAAGATGCGACATGCGACATCCGACATGCGGGAACCAATGTCCAACATGCGGGAACCAACAGGAGACATGCGACATGAGACAAACCACAGGAGGCATGCGACATGCGACAAACCACAGGAGACGTGCGACAAGCCACAGGAGACATGCGACAAGCCACAGGAGACATGCGACATGCGACCTGAGTCATTCAATACTTAACAATCATAACATTGGCAATATGCAACATATAGCTTATAACATATGATATGCGGCATGTAGAAATAACACGTAATATGCGACATATATCAAATAATACAGGGGAACCAAATCATAATTAGAACTTTGGCAATATTCTCATAAAATAGGCCCCCCCCCATCCTCATAAAATAGGGCTCCCCAAAGACCATATACTTGGGCCGGGTAGACATTTAACAGGAATAATATTTTGTGAGGGCGCATCAGAAGCCCCCGACTCCTTAGCTCGATTATTCATGATCGTGTTGAGGAGTAAAATAATATATACAACAAAATATAACTTATCACATCGAGCCAATTTCCCTGGCTCACAACATAGGTCCATTTCCTTAATCTTTCCAACACTTTCATTACTGACTTCTCATTTTACTTCCACTTTTTGCATTTTCTCTTTCCCACTTCAATCATTTCTGTAAATTTTTGGCTAGTAAAATATGCGAAAACCAATCATACGGGAGCCAACATTATACGGCTCAGATCCATAAATGCCAGCAACACGAACCCTGGTCGCTGGACTTTCGAATAACTCTCCTTCCCTACAATTTGTTTCGATAATTCTGCCAAAAACCTTTCGATTCCTCTGACTTTTGGCGTCTTTTCAACAATTCACTCTGATCTGGGTCTATACTAAAATAATTTACTTTTCTGTCTTTTAACTTCACTTTTCATACTTTGGCTGTCGCGGGTTGCGACTTAATCTTAACTTTATTTTTCGCCTCTATGCCTGATTTCTTTAACCTTTGCTCTACTATAATTTAGATGCCGCGATTGGCACCTTGCCTTGACTTTACTTTTCCTTCTAAATGCTCCTTTGCCTATCTCGATTATTTGAATGTCGCGGTGCGACTTCAACTCTATACTTTAAATGTCCTTACTCTGCTTACTGTAATTTTCTTTAAATTCTACCTTTAATATGTCGCCATTTTTGCTTCGATAGTTATCTTTTTGCTTCGATAGTTTATCGAAGACTCCTTTCTCATAACTTACCTATATACATACTACTCCCTTCAAAAGAGTGAGGCTTGTCTTTAGGCAGCCTTACTCCTTAGCTATGCTCCTCACCCTTCAGCTTTACTTAGCTTCGGGGCGACTTACTATTCCTTGTCCATCTGCGCCTGACACCTTTAAGCCCAGTCTTTCTCGAACCAACTCTAAAACCAAAATACATCCAGGTCACAGCCTCACTTGGACTAAACCTCGCGGCCAAACTCACTTGGCCCAAACCAAAACTCGCGGCCAAACCCACTTGGCCTAAAACAAAACTCGCGGCCAAACCCACTTGGCCTAAAACAAAACTCGCCAATAGCAGACGTGCTAACTAAAAAGCGACAATTACAAACGCGCTAGCTAAAACGCAACCGTCACAAACGCGCTAGCTAAAGCGCAACTATCACAAACGCGCTAGCTAAGGCGTGACAATCAAAACCTCGCTGATCAGAACCACGCTGATCAAAACCTTACTAATAAAACCGCGCGAATCAAAACCTTACTAATAAAATCGCGCGAATCAAAACCTTACTAATCAAACTGCGTGAATCAAAACCGCGCTGATCAGAACCGCGCTGATCAAAAACTTACTTGATGCTAAACCGCATCACTAACAAACCGCATTCAATCATGTCGAATAAAACTTAAACCGCCTTAAATTCAATCTTGCGCCTTTAGACGACTTTGGTCAAACTGTCTAGTTTACATCTTGCTCCACTTTTGCCTGACACCTTTAAGCCAGGTCTTTCTATGCATGTTAAAAAATCAGGACTTTCTGGACGCCTGGAACCACTATCTCCAGGTCGCCGCGCCTGGAACCAATATCTCCAGGTCGCAGGAGCTTCGCCACTCAGGCTAGGCTAAGTGCTTCGGCACTCAGGCTAGGCTAGATCACACAAGCTTCGCCACTCGTGTTAGCCGGAAGCTTCGCCACTCAGGAGCCGAGTCAGCCCTCGCCTCAGACTTCGAGTCCGCAAGCGCAGATCCGTCGTTGTGCCTGGCTTCAACCGGGACTTTTACGAGCCAGGCCTCTGCGCCCAGGGACTCAGGCTAACGCAGATCCTGTTGTGCCTGAAACCAATATCTCCAGACTTTTCTCGAGCCTTGGCCTGCCAAGACTTCGGAGTCCGCTAACGCAGATCCCGCCAGCCTGGCTTTTAAACCAGGACTTTTTTGAGCCTCAGCCTTTTTGTCAAGACTCCCGAGTATGCTAACGCAGATCCCGTTGTGCCTGGAACCAATATCTCCAGGACTTTTCTGAGCCTTGGCCTTTTTGCCAAGACTCCCGAGTCTGCCAACGCAGATCCCGTTGTGCCTGGCTTTTAAACCAGGACTTTTCTGAGCCTCGGCCTTTTTGTCAAGACTCCCGAGTCTGCCAACGCAGATCCCGCTGTGCCTAGCTTTTAAACCAGGACTTTTCTGACAACTTCATCAATTTTGTCGCAGCTTTATCAACTTTGGGGCCGCTTTATCAACTTTGGGGCCGCTTTATCAACTTGGGCACATGAGCAGTTCGGGATGCGAGCCCAACAGCATGGGATGTCAGCCTAACAGTTCAGGATGTCAGCCCATTATATACTTTATTATGCTCTTTTCTCAAAACTTTTCAAAACATTTTCCTCGCCAAAAAATTCAAACATGGAGTCCCACCAAACTTTAACTTTTCAAAACTTTTGAAACATGCGGCATCCCGCCAAACTCTTAACTTTTCAAAAACTTTTTCAAAACTTTTCAAACCTTTAAAACATTTCAAGATGCGACATCCCGCCAATTTTAACTTTTCAAAAACTTTTCAAAACTTTTCAAATGGTGGCATCTCGCCAAACTTTCATTTTTCAAAAACTTTTCAAAACCGTGGCATCTCGCCAACCTTCATTTTTCAAAAACTTTTTCAAAACAGTGGCATCTCGCCACACTTTAACTTTTCAAATTCTTTTTAAAACTTTCTGTGCCCGTAAAAAAGCCGGGACTTTTCTAGGCGCCTAGCATTTCGCTCTTCTAGGTCGCCGCGCCTGGCATTTCACTCTTCCAGGTCGCAAGGTTTGGTGCCTAGCATTTCGCTCTTCTAGGTCACCGCCCCTTTTATCTCGCCCATAAAAAAGCTGGGACTTTTCTAGGCGCCTAGCATTTCGCTCTTCTAGGTCGCCGCGCCTGGCATTTCACTCTTCCAGGTCGCAAGGTTTGGTGCCTAGCATTTCGCTCTTCTAGGTCACCGCCCCTTTTATCTCGCCCATAAAAAAGCTGGGACTTTTCTAGGTGCATAGCATTTCGCTCTTCTAGGTCACCGCGCCTGGCATTTCGCTCTTCCAGGTCGCAAGGTTTGGTGCCTAGCATTTCGCTCTTCTAGGTCACCGCCCCTTTTATCTCGCCCATAAAAAAGCTGGGACTTTTCTAGGCGCCTAGCATTTCGCTCTTCTAGGTCGCCGCGCCTGGCATTTCACTCTTCCAGGTCGCAAGGTTTGGTGCCTAGCATTTCGCTCTTCTAGGTCACCGCCCCTTTTATCTCGCCCATAAAAAAGCTGGGACTTTTCTAGGTGCCTAGCATTTCGCTCTTCTAGGTCACCGCGCCTGGCATTTCGCTCTTCCAGGTCACAAGGTTTGGTGCCTAGCGTTTCGCTCTTCTAGGTCACCGCCCCTTTTATCTCGCCCATAAAAAAGCTGGGACTTTTCTAGGCGCCTAGCATTTCGCTCTTCTAGGTCGCCGCGCCTGGCATTTCACTCTTCCAGGTCGCAAGGTTTGGTGCCTAGCATTTCGCTCTTCTAGGTCACCGCCCCTTAATCTCGCCCATAAAAAAGCTGGGACTTTTCTAGACGCCTGGAACCACTATCTCCAGACGCCGCGCCTGGGCCTCAATGTCCCCAGGTCGCACTCCATCTTCAAGCTTTATCAATCCATCTTTAAGCTTTATCAATCCATCTTTAAGCTTTATCAATCCATCTTTAAGCTTTATCAACTTTGTCGCAGCTTTAGCAGCAAAGCGGCAACAATCTTTATCAACTTTGTCGCAGCTTTAGCGGCAACAATCTTTATCAACTTTGTTGCAGCTTTAGCGGCAACAACCTTTATCAACTTTGTCGCAGCTTTAGCGGCAACAATCTTTATCAACTTTGTCGCAGCTTTAGCGGCAACAACCTTTATCAACTTTGTCGCAGCTTTAGCGGCAACAACCTTTATCAACTTTGTCGCAGCTTTAGCCGCAACAACCTTTATCAACTTTGTCGCAGCTTTAGCGGCAACAACCTTTATCAACTTTGTCGCATGTGACAGAGTCCCTACAAAAGACACGAGGTACTCATTTGCAAATCCAGTAAACACTTTCTTTATATTTGACACAATAAGCAAATATCACACAACTTTTATACAAATGAGAGAAATAACGATCCACTACTATCTTTCGCATTTTACTGAGCATGCTATAATTTCAAACATATTATTACGACTGCCATTTTTCACTATTCATCATTTTAAGATCTCAAAAATGTAGCGGGTCAAAGTACCCATATATCATGACACTTTCATTTTCATTCGATATAGCATATCTTTTCACAATTCTGACGCAATTTTGCACATAGACACATATCATAAAACTCACATATTTTACTTTATGAAATATCATTTTTCTTGCGCCATACCTCTTTTACATTAAATTCGATCAAGATCCATATTTTGCTAACTTGACGACTTTCATAATTAAACAAACAAGTTAGGTTACTGTCTAAAGATTGGCTTGACACAAGCTACCACAAGATAATACTAATATATCAGCATTCATTTTTAGCAAATAGCAACAAGTGCTCTCACATCATATTACACGTTCTGAGGGGCATATTAAAAATCCGTATATGAATCATGCACATTAGCATTACGCTATTGATCTTATATCTTCATATTTATAAGGCACGCTCCACATTAGCGGCCAAGCATATCTCTCATCATAACAACAACATTTTGCAATCATAATATCACATAATCAATTTCATAAATGAATCATAAACTCCATATACTCCAGTTATATTAAAATTGTCTCATTCATACTAAAATCACCATTATTTTATTTCTTAATAGATGTCAATACCTAGCATTTTCATGAATACACCGCTACCTATGCTTTATCAATTTATAAAAAGTCGCCACACTTAAATATTTCTCACATTTCGCAACTTGACTTATAGGTTTAATTAATCAATACCTTACTGTGAGCATTTATTTTCACAATTCCCTCCTAAACGATGATTGCTAACTCAAATAACTCCATTAAAAATAATACTTCATATCCCCGAGATCAAATAAAACCCAAGACAATCTTTTAAGAATTTCATATTCTAGTCATCTTTAATATACTTTCAGATTTTGTCTAAAGAAATTATTTTAAAGCCAACCCATTTTACCACGTAAGCATAGTGAACAGAGAACACTTTTAATTTTTCCAGGTACCCATTAACCATTTTTATTTTCTGCCATGCATATTTCTAATCAACAAAACTTTAGTCACCCATTATCTCTTATTAATGACATAAGTAGGCAAGCAGGTCAAACCCATCCATTAAATATAGGAGCACAGAACACATTTAATTTTGCTATGTAACAACATTTCTAAGCATGCATCCTTATTCTCACATAACAATTTCATGTAATAGTCATTTAACATGAACATAAAGGATGGGAAGAGACGACCTGACGAAGGTTGATGATATTCCGGATGGATTCAACACCAAGGCTGTCACACGCTTGTCCTTCCTATTAACTTTTAACTTTCTTCATCCACTTTTCCTGTCTCAAATACTTAGCCCAACAAATAACAATACCATTTTTTCTACTTTTCATTTTATCAAAGTGAAGGCTATCATGAAAAAAGGAAGAGTTGACCTGATTTATTTGCCCGTCAATCTTTGTCTCCGGCGGCTTCCTTCTTCCCGAACCAAACTCACTGTCCAAAAGATAACAAATACTTCCAAGAAGGCATGCAATTCGTTATTTCTTAACCAAGAATACATCATTAAAAACATAAGGGTGATTTTGGCAAACTATCTTGAATATAGACCTAAACATAATTTTTCATATGTCACCAAGCACTTCTTTCTATTCTTTTCATATGAAATTGCCAATTGTCAAGACATTATTTCAAAATATACTTTAATCCTTTCACGGAGCTTATTCCCGCTAGGTTATAACCATTCACATTCAAGTTTCTATATTCCAATTATCTCTTGTTAGGAGCAGGAAATAGGCAAGTAACGTATTAAGCTGATTTATTCTATCAAATTAGCAAGTTAGCATAGTAAATAGAGAGCATATTTGACTTTACTACGCACCAGAATTTCTAATCATATATTCATTTACACACTATTTTCCCCATATTTTTACTTTCCTTTCCACCTAATAACTCTTATTAAGATCACAAAATTTAATATTGCTTAAAGTAATATTAAGTCAAAGCACTTATTTAAACGTGATAACCTTATTCAAAATATATTCATGTCTATCATATTTCATGTTTAATCACCCATTCTCTCTTAATTATGCAAATAGATCCGTATGTATGTGGGCTTCACCAAGATAAAATACTAAGCATGCATAATTATAACTATTCTTGCATTTATATTAAACATGATTCACAATGCTAAATAACTACTTCATGTAAAAGGGTAAAAATGAAAAGAGTCCACCTGTAGAAGATATTCCCCTTTCTTTATATTTGTGTGGCTCACGATGCTCCTTACTTTGGCATGATAAACATATTTCAAAAACATTTTTTCCATGTCTTTACTAAAAGCACATTTGCATATACCAGTCATTATTTTACTAAAGCTGATGCTACCATAAAAAATGGTTGCACAGGAACTGACCGGGGTAGCAACGGAGACCGATCCGGATAAACACGCTCCTCGAGGTCCTAAATAATGTGGGACCTACAAGATAAAACACCGTTAGGGCGGGGGGATTTTCCCCCCGAAAACCCTCCGGCGTGAGAATCATTAATCCGATTCATAACAAAATATTGACATAATATCTAATATTTTAGAGAGAGAGAGAGAGAGAGAGAGAGAGTGAGGAGAGAGAAGCTCTCTAATAATCACCTACCCATAAAATGGAACGGAGGGAGTACTTATACCTGGACAACCAAGTCAACAAGTCAATAACATTATCCTTATCATTTGCCACGTGTCACGCCGTCATTGGAGGGAAATCTCTCCTCAAGATTACATTTGGATAAGGCCAAGACCCCTAAATTTGTCAAGGCACGAATCTCTCCCGAGACATCGGCATGCGTGAGAGAACCAAGATGCGACATGCGACATCCGACACGCGGGAACCAATGTCCCACATGCGGGAACCAACAGGAGACATGCGACATGAAACCTCCGACATGCGGGAACCAATGTCCCACATGCGGGAACCAACAGGAGACATGCGACATGCAACCTCCGACATGCGGGAACCAACAGGAGACATGCGACATGCAACCTCCGACATGCGACAAGCCACAGGAGGCATGCGACATGCGACCTGAGACATGCGACAAGCCACAGGAGACATGCGACAAGCCACAGGAGACATGCGACAAGCCACAGGAGACATGCGACATGCGACCTGAGACATTCAACACTTAACAATCATAACATTGGCAATATGCAACATATAGCTTATAACATATAATATGCGGCATATATCAAATAATACATCATACGCAGCATATAACACATAACATATAATATGCGGCATATATCACATAACATATAATATGCGGCATATATCACATAACATATAATATGCGGCATATATCACATAACATATAATATGCGGCATATAGAATATAACACGGGGGAACCAAACCATAATTATAACTTTGACAATATTCTCATAAAATGGGGCCCCCTATCCTCATAAAATAGGGCCCCCCCCAAAGACCATATACTAGGGCCGGGCAAACATTTAATAGAAATAATATTTTGCCATGGCGCATCAGAAGCCCCCGACTCCTTAGCTCGATTATTCATGATCGAGCTGAGGAGTAAAACAATATTCATAACAAAATATTTCTTATCACATCGAGTCAACTTCCCTGGGACAAAACATAGGTCCATTTCCTTGATCTTTCCAACACTTTCATTACTAACTTCTCATTTTACTTCCACTTTTGCACTTTCTCTTTCCCATTTCAATCATTTCTGTAAATTTTTGGCTGGTAAAATATGCGAAAACCAATCATACGAGAGCCAACATTATACGGCTCGTATCTATAAGTGCGGCGACATGAATCTTGGTCGCTGGACTTTCGAAAGACTCTCCTTCCCTACAATTTGTTTCGACAATTCTGCCAAAAACCTTTCGATCCCTCTGACTTTTGGGGGGAAAATTTCTCTCTGATCTGGATCTATACTAAAACAATTTACTTTTTCGTCTTTTAACTTTGCTTTCCACACTTTGGTTGTCGCGGTGCGACTTCCACTCTATGATTAACTTTTAACTTTTGATATTGCCTACTGCATTTTGCTTCAATAGTTACCTTTTTTGCTTCGATAGTTTATCGAAGACTCCTTTTACATAACTTATCTATATACATACTACTCCCTTCAAAAGAGTGAGGCTTGTCTTTAGGCAGCCTCACTTCCTAACTATGCTTCTCGCCCTTCAGCTTTACTTAGTTTCGGGGCGACTTACTATTCCTTGTCCATCTATGCCTGGCGCCTTTAAGCCAGGTCTTTCTCGAACCAACTCTAAAACCAAAATACACCCAGGCCACAGCCTTACTTGGGCTAAACTTTGCGACCAAACCCACTTGGCCGAAACCAAAACTCGCGGCCAAACCTCTTGGCCGAAGCCAAAAACTCGCGGCCAAACCTCTTGGCCGAAACCAAAACTCGCGGTCAAACCCACTTGGCCGAAACCAAAAACTCGCGGCCAAACCTCTTGGCCGAAACCAAAAACTCGCGGCCAAACCTACTTGGCCGAAACCAAAACTCGCGGCCAAACCCACTTGGCCGAAACCAAAAACTCGCGGCCAAACCTACTTGGCCGAAACCAAAACTCGCGGCCAAACCCACTTGGCCGAAACCAAAAACTCGCGGCCAAACCTCTGGCCGAAACCAAAACTCAAGGGCCAAACCTACTTGGCCGAAACCAAAACTCGCGGTCAAACCCACTGGGCCGAAACCAAAAACTCGCGGCCAAACCTCTTGGCCGAAACCAAAAACTCGCGGCCAAACCTACTTGGCCGAAACCAAAACTCGCGGCCAAACCCACTTGGCCGAAACCAAAAACTCGCGGCCAAACCTCTTGGCCGAAACCAAAAACTCGCGGTCAAACCTCTTGGCCGAAACCAAAACTCGCGGCCAAACCCCTTGGTCACACTTGGCTCAAAACCGCACTAAGGCCACACTTGGCCAAACCGCACTGATCAAAGCATAAAAGCACGTTAATCACCAACGCACTAACTAAAAAGCGACAATCACAAACGCGCAACAATCAACAAACGCGCTAACTAAAGCGCGACAATCACAAACGCGCTAACTAAAGCGCGACGATCACAAACGCGCTAATTAAAGCGCGACGATCACAAACGCGCAACAATCAACAAACGCGCTAACTAAAGCGCGACAATCACAAATGCGATAATCGAAACCGCACTAATCAAAACCGCGCTCAAAAACCTTGGTCGACCGCGCTGATCAAAACCGCGCGAACCAAAACCCTACTAATCAAACCGCGCTGATCAGAACCGCGCTGATCAAAACCGCGCGAACCAAAACCCTACTAATCAAACCGCGCTGATCAGAACCGCGCTGATCAAAACCGCGCGAACCACTTGGTCAAACTATCTAACTCCATCATTGCTCAACCTTTGCTTGGCATCTTTAAGCCAGGTTTTTCCTATCAACTTTATCACACAAGCATTTCGGGATGCGAGCCCATCATAACCAGCAGTTCGGGATGCGAGCCCTCCTTTCGGAAGCAGTTTGGGGTGCGAGCCCACCTTTCGGTCTTTCCAGGCGCCTGGGTCCCTCCCCAGGTCGCAGGCACTTCGCCACTCAGGCTAGGCCAGATCACATAAGCTTCGCCACTCAGGCTAGGCTAGATCACATAAGCTTCGCCACTCAGGCTAGGCTGGGAGCTTCGCCACTCAGGCTAGGCTGGGAGCTTCGCCACTCAGGCTAGGCTGGGAGCTTCGCCACTCAGGCTAGGCTCTAGAAGCCTGGAACCACTATCTCCAGGTCGCCGCAACTGGAACCACTATCTCCAGGTCGCAGGAGCTTCGCCACTCAGGCTAGGCTGGGAGCTGAGTCAGGCCTCTGCCAGGACTCCCGAGTCCGCAAACGCAGATCCCGTTGTGCTCGGCTTTTAAACTGTGACTTTTCCAGCCAGCCTCTCGCCCGGGCTCCCGAGTCCGCTAATGCAGATCCCCGTGCCCTGGCTTTTCAACCAGACTTTTCCGAGCCAGCCTCGCCCGGCTCCCGAGTCTGCAGATCCGTTGTGCCTCGGCTTTTCAACCAGACTTTTTCCGAGCCAGCCTTCGCCCGGGCTCCCGAGTCTGCTAATGCATCCTCTGCGGCTCGCTTTTCAACCAGACTTTTCTCGAGCTGTGCCTCTGCCCGGGCTCCCGAGTCTGCTAATGCAGATCCCGTTGTGCCTGGCTTTTCAACCAGGACTTTTCTGAGCCAGGCCTCTGCCCGGGCTCCCGAGTCTGCTAATGCAGATCCCGTTGTGCCTGGCTTTTCAACCAGGACTTTTCTGAGCCAGGCCTCTGCCCGGGCTCCCGAGTCTGCTAATGCAGATCCCGTTGTGCCTGGCTTTTCAACCAGGACTTTTCTGAGCCAGGCCTCTGCCCGGGCTCCCGAGTCTGCTAATGCAGATCCCGTTGTGCCTGGCTTTTCAACCAGGACTTTTCTGAGCCAGGCCTTTGCCCGGGCTCCCGAGTCTGCTAATGCAGATCCCGTTGTGCCTGGCTTTTCAACCAGGACTTTTCTGAGAACTTTCATCAATTTTGTCGCAGCTTTATCAAGTTTGGGGCGGCTTTATCTACTTTGGGGCGGCTTTATCTACTTTGGGGCGGCTTTATCTACTTTGAGGCGGCTTTATCTACTTTGGGGCGGCTTTATCTACTTTGAGGCGGCTTTATCTACTTTGGCGCATGAGCAGATCGGGATGCGAGCCCCACAGTTCGGGATGCGAGCCCCACAGTTTTAAAACTTTTCGAAAACTTTTCAAACTGAGGCATCTTGTCAAAATTTCATTTTTCAAAATCTTTTCAAAACAACGACATCTCGCCAAACCTTCACTTTTCAAAACTTTTCAAATCAGCGACATCTCGCCAAACTTTTACTTTTCAAAACTTTTGAAAACGGCGACATCTCGCCAAACTTTTACTTTTCAAAACTTTTCAAATCAGCGACATCTCGCCAAACTTTTACTTTTCAAAACTTTTGAAAACGGCGACATCTCGCCAAACTTTCACTTTTCAAAACTTTTCAAATCAGCGACATCTCGCCAAACTTTTACTTTTCAAAACTTTTGAAAACGGCGACATCTCGCCAAACTTTTACTTTTCAAAACTTTTCAAATCAGCGACATCTCGCCAAACTTTTACTTTTCAAAACCTTTGAAAACGGCGACATCTCGCCAAACTTTTACTTTTCAAAACTTTTGAAAACGGCGACATCTCGCCAAACTTTTACTTTTCAAAATCTTTTCAAAACTGTGACAGCTTTGGGATGTAAGCCCAACAGTTCGGGATGTCAGCCCAACAGCATGGGATGTCAGCCACCGACAAAGATGGGATGTCACCACGACGGCATGGGATGTCAGCCCAACAGCATGGGATGTCAGCCCGACAGCATGGGATGTCGGCCAACAAGATGGGATGTCGCCGACAGATGGGATGTCAGCCAACGGCGTAGGTTGTCGGCCGACAAGATGTGGGATGTCACCAACAGATGGGATGTCGGCCCAGCTCGAGATGTCACCAACAGCCGGGATGTCAGCCCAACAGCATGGGATGTCAGCCCGAGGTTTGGCGACTTGAAACCATTATCTCCAAGCCGCCGCCCCTCTCTCGCCCATAAAAAAGCTGGGACTTTTCTAGACGCCTGGAACCACTATCTCCAGACGCCGCGCCTGGGCCTCAATGTCCCCAGGTCGCACTCCATCTTCAAGCTTTATCAATCCATCTTTAAGCTTTAGCGGCAACAGTCTTTATCAACTTTGTCGCAGCTTTAGCGGCAACCATCTTTATCACCTTTGTCGCATGTGACAGAGTCGCTACAAAAGACACGAGGTACTCATTTGCAAATCAAGTAAACACTTTCTTTATATTTGACACAATAAGCCAATATCACGCAACTTTTATATGAACGAGAGAAATAAGGAATTACAAATATCTTTCTCATTTTACCAAGCATATCATCATGACCATCACTTTTCATTACTCATCATTTCAAGATCTCAAACATGTAGCAGGTCAACGTTCCCATATATCATGATACTTCCATTTTCACTTAAGACCTTAGCATAATTTTTCATAATTCTGACGCCATTTTGTATATAAGCGTCGAGCATAAAATTCACCTATTTTATTTCGCGGGATATCCTTTTTCTAGCGCCATACTTCTTTTACATGTAATTCGATCAAGATCCATACTTTGCTAATCTTGACGACTTTCACCATTAAACAATTAAACAAGGGCATAATTTAAAAATTGGCACGACATGTTGCAATATAATACTAATCCACGTTCATTAATACTTTAGCAAATAGGCAACAGGTGTTTCATATCATATTATACATTCTGAGGGACATATTAGAAATCCTCAAGGGAATCATGCACATGTACGCTATTGACCTTATATCGTATCTATAAAGTACGCTCCATATTAGCGGCAAAGCATATCTCATCATAATAACCACATATTGTAACATAAGATCACATAATCAATCTCGCGAAGCCTATATTCCATATATTCCAGGCATATTAGACTTGGCTCATTTGTACTAAAATCACAATTACTTTCTTTCTTGATAGGCGTCGACACTAGCACTTTCACGCATACCTCATAAAATCAATTCATTTTATCAAGCAAGCATAGTAAACAGAGAACACTTTCTTTAACTTTATCAGATACCCATTAACCATTTTCATTTTCTGTCACACCTATTTTTGATCAGCAAAGCTTGAGTTACTCACTATCTCTTTTTAGCGACATAAGTAGGCGAGCAAGTTAAGTCGGCCCATTTAATATAGCAGTTCAGGACACATTTAACTGTGCTATGTAACAACATTTTTAAGCATGCATTCATATTCTCACATAATGAGCTTACATGAAAAATAATTCAACACAAATAGGAAAGATGGAAAGAAACGACCTGACGGAGGTTAACGATATTCCGAACGGATTCAACATCAAGGCTGTCCCACGCTTATCCTTCCCATTAACTTTTAACTTTCTTCATCCACTTTTCCTGTCTCAAATACTTAGCCCGACAAATAACAATACCATTTTTTTCTACTTTTCATTTTATCAAAGTAAAGGCTACAATGAAAAAGGAAGAATTGACCTGACTTATTTGGCCGACAATCATTGTCTCCGGCGACTTCCCTCTTCCCGAACCAACTCGCTGCCAAAAAAGTAACAAAAACTCCAAGAAGGCATGCAATTCGCTATTTCTCAACCAAGAATACATCATTTAAAAACATAGGAATGATATTGGCAAACTGTTTTGAACATAGAACTAAACATAAATTCTCATATGTCGCCAAACACTTCTTTCTATCTTTTTCATATGAAATCGCCAATCATAAAAATATTATTTCAAAATATACTTTAACCATTTTGCGGAGCTTGTTCCCGCTAGATGGTAACCATCCATATTCCAGTTTCTATATTCCCTTATCCCTTATTAGGAACAGGAAAAAGGCAAGTAACACACTAGGCCTATTTATTCTATCAAGTTAGCATAGTAAATAGAGAGCACATTCAATTTTGCTACACAACAGAATTTCTAATCATACACTCATTTGCATACTATTTTCTCGCGTTTCACTTTTCTTTCCATCTAATAACTCTTATTACTGATCACAAGATTTAATGTTGTTTAAAGTAATATCAAGTTAAAGCCCCCCACTTAACATGATACATATTCAAAGCATATTCATATCTTTATTTAAAGCACATTTGCAGATACTTGTTATCAATTCACTAAGCATGTAATGTCAAGCATTTATTCATTATATATGGCAAAAATGGAAAGAAGCGACCTGATGTGGATTTGCGACAATTTTGACGAGATCCGTCAAAGAATTAACGAGCTTCTTAATGGCCGGCCCTTGATATAACCTCCAAGCTAACAAAGATAACACCCCAAGAAAACCCACGGGCTGACCCAAAACTCACGGCCCAGACCATGGCCCAACCCAAAATTCAAGGCCCAAGAAAAATAACACATACTTCCGTTTCAGCATTTCTTTCATTTTCCTTACATTTTTCTTTTTATTTCCCACTTTCAATTTTCTATTTTTCACTCACCTTCCTGCACCCAACTCTCATTTTGAATAACCTTTTACTTTCATTTTTACTTTACTCTTTTTCCTCTCTCAAATTTCCTTTTCTACTTTTCTCTTCCACGGGCACAGACCAAGCAGCGAGCTCACACATCGCGATTTCCTTCGCTCCACTCGAGATCCACGCTCCCCGGCGAAATCCAGTTGACTGCTGCTTCCAACCGGCGATATCAAAGGTCAGGCGAAATCAATTACTGGCGGCTTCCATCGCTCTCGGCGACCTCCAAGGTCTTGAAATTCCGGCGATCTCCTTGCTCACCGAACAGAAAACAGCGACAATCCTAGGTCGCGAAAACTAACGGCGACCACAACCTGGCTCCGACGACTTCCCTACCCTCAGATTCCAGTGACTCTACCTTTGCGACCTCAAGAACGGTGACTTCCACTTTTCCCGTCGACGACAACCTCCAAAACTAAGGTCACTGCCGGCGACACCAACTAATTTGCGGTTTCGATTTGGATTAACGAACTCCAGCGACATCACAGCCACGGCTTCCCTTTAATTGACACGTACCGAAACACCCTTGCTAGCCAGTCGACACGTATAGGATAAGGGTACCCTCCATCGGACACGTCTCCTTCTACTGTTCATCACTGTTCATCACTATTCACTTTCTCTCTCTAACTTTTCCGGCGACTGGATTCGTCTTCTCCGGCGCCGGCTCTTCTCCCAGATCTGCCACTCCTCTTCTTTCCTTAAATATTTGCTCTGGCCCTTCATCTATTTCAATGGATTTTGCCTTTCCCGATCCTCTCTCTAAGCCCCACGAAAAATAACAAAAACGAATTTAACAAAATTCACGCTCTCTTTCTCCACCATTTCCAGTGACCAAGATTTAGAAAAGCTTTCAATGGCCTAAACCTAAAATCCTCATCTTCTTTCTTCCTTTACAGATCTGCTTTCGGTTCCATTTTGCTTTACCTTTTCCCTTGCCGGAAAAAACGAACACTCACCACTTCCAACTCCGGCTAACTCATTGACATCCCCCTACTATTGTAGTCTAACTGGATACACTTGGCTCCTCTATTCCGGCATGATCCGCCAGAAATTGTCAGTCCCGGCAACGGAACCAACTGATGCTACCATAAAAAATGGTTGCACAGGAACTGACCGGGGTAGCAACGGAGACCGATCCGGATAAACACGCTCCTCGAGGTCCTAAATAATGTGGGACCTACAAGATAAAACACCGTTAGGGCGGGGGGATTTTCCCCCCGAAAACCCTCCGGCGTGAGAATCATTAATCCGATTCATAACAAAATATTGACATAATATCTAATATTTTAGAGAGAGAGAGAGAGAGAGAGTGAGGAGAGAGAAGCTCTCTAATAATCACCTACCCATAAAATGGAACGGAGGGAGTACTTATACCTGGACAACCAAGTCAACAAGTCAATAACATTATCCTTATCATTTGCCACGTGTCACGCCGTCATTGGAGGGAAATCTCTCCTCAAGATTACATTTGGATAAGGCCAAGACCCCTAAATTTGTCAAGGCACGAATCTCTCCTGGAGACATCAGCATGCTGTTGAGAGAACCAAGATGCGACATCCGACACGCGGGAACCAATGTCCCACATGCGGGAACCAACAGGAGACATGCGACATGCAACCTCCGACATGCGGGAACCAATGTCCCACATGCGGGAACCAACAGGAGACATGCGACATGCAACCTCCGACATGCGGGAACCAATGTCCCACATGCGGGAACCAACAGGAGACATGCGACATGCAACCTCCGACATGCGACAAGCCACAGGAGGCATGCGACATGCGACCTGAGACATGCGACAAGCCACAGGAGACATGCGACAAGCCACAGGAGACATACGACAAGCCACAGGAGACATGCGACAAGCCACAGGAGACATGCGACATGCGACCTGAGACATTCAACACTTAACAATCATAACATTGGCAATATGCAACATATAGCTTATAACATATAATATGCGGCATATATCAAATAATACATCATACGCAGCATATAACACATAACATATAATATGCGGCATATATCACATAACATATAATATGCGGCATATATCACATAACATATAATATGCGGCATATATCACATAACATATAATATGCGGCATATAGAATATAACACGGGGGAACCAAACCATAATTATAACTTTGACAATATTCTCATAAAATGGGGCCCCCTATCCTCATAAAATAGGGCCCCCCCCCCCAAAGACCATATACTAGGGCAGGGCAAACATTTAATAGAAATAATATTTTGCCATGGCGCATCAAAAGCGTGTATTGTTAAGCATTTATTCATTATAAATAACCAAGAGGGAAAGAAACGACCTGATGGAGATTTGTTGCGATTTTGACAAAATCCGTCAAAAAATTAACGAAACTCTTAACGGCCAATCCTTGATATAACTTCAAAGTTAATGAAGCTTATGTCCCCAGAAGCCCACGTACTGACCCATCATTCTTGTGGCTGAGAATCATTGTTGACTTTCCCAACCAATTTCATTTCCTGAGTAATTCTCAAGCCACACAAAATAAACAATTCCATTTTTATTTCCTTTTCAAATCCGTTCCTTTTCCCTTCCATTTTCTTATTTTCTTTTTCCCTTCAACCTTACTCAGCAGCCCCCAACGACAATCACGGCGCCTTTAACTCCTCCACCGGCGACCACCTCTATTTCACGGTGACAAATCCAAACAACGGCGACAACCTAGGGCGCGATAAACTCACGGCGACATTCACTGATTCCCAGCGACCCCTACTCAGATTCCGGCGATCTCTACCCTCTGTCCGGCGATATCTCAAAGCTACTGCAACCGCCGGCGACCATCACAACCGCGAGAACACCAATCGGAGACAACTCGAAAGGCGACAATCAATCACCCGCAAACCAGACCTCTCTGAAACCCAAATTCGCTCCCACCGGCGACAATCAACCGGCGAGATAACGGCGGCGCTATGAACGCCTCTACAAGCTTGACACGTGCCGGGTAACGTAGCTGGCTGATTGACACGCGTCGGACCCGGCTGTTCTCACGCTGACACGCGTCTCCGGCACTGTTCACCACTGTTACTCTCTCTCTCTCTAACTTTCCGGCGAGCGAACCCGTCTTCTCCGGCGGCGACGGTCGCTTTACTCCCAGATCTGGCTCTACCCCACTTCTTCTTCTTTAAACTGCTATGGCTCGGCTACTGATGACGCCACTACTTTTGGCCTCGGAAGGTGGCTGAAACGCCTCGGCACCTCGGGAGGAACCTGCAAAACAGCACCGTTAGGGGTGCGGGGGAGCCCCGCTATAACCCTCGGGCGTAAGAATCAGTCGGTGTTTATGTGTATAAACTGTATATGAAACTCTCTAGGGAGAGTATTCTTGAGAGAGAGAGTGTGTGTTGTATGTGTAAAATGAGAGAATGAGAGCTTTTTACTTACTTTTGCTTTGGAGGGTTATAGTATATATAGGGTGAGAGAGTGCTAATGTGGCACTTTATGAGGGGTCTCAATGTAAATATTTGGTATATGTATATATGGGATATATTTGACTGTATGGGACGGTATAAATGTGTATGTATAAATATACCGAAAAGTCAGGGCTCATCAATAGCCCCCTACTCCAAGTGATGATTATTTATGGTCGAAGCGAGGAGTACGATTTAGGTAGAGGCTGGCTTGAGTATATATTTATGGCTGGAGCTCGGAGCTCGCCAGATTGGCTTGAATCCTGGAGGCAGGAGCCTGGGAGATTGAGGTCTAGGGAGAGAAGGTGGCAGCTAGGAGCTGCTTTTATCTCGGTCATTGAGACTGGGAAGTATTGGCACGATCTCATCGGACTACGGTCTGGATCTGCGGTCACTAGCCCCTGTTCGTCGGAGAGGGGAGAGAAGGTGGCAGCGACAAGCTGCTTTTATCTCGGCCACCTCTCTTGGAGTCACAGAGACTAGGAGTCACAGAGACTTGGAGTCACGGGACTAGGAGTCACGGGGACTAGGAGTCACGGAGACTAGGAGTCACGAAGACTAGGAGTCACGGAGGACTAGGAGTCACGGAGGACTAGGAGCCACGGGGACTAGGAGTCACGGAGGACTAGGAGCCACGGGGACTAGGAGTCACGGGGACTAGGAGTCACGAAGGACTGGGAGTCACGGAGGACTAGGAGCCACGGGGACTAGGAGTCACGGGGACTAGGAGTCACGAAGGACTGGGAGCCACGGAGGCTGGAAGCCACGGAGGCTAGGAGCCATGGAGGCTGGAGTCACGGGGACTAGGAGCCATGGAGGCTGGAGTCACGGGGACTAGGAGCCATGGAGGCTGGAGGCAGCGATCTGCCTATGAACGCCAAAGATGGCAGGAGATTTCCGGATACAGGTGGGAGAGCACCATAAAATAAGCATAGATCCCGGAGGTAGTTTGAATAGAGCTCTCGGAGATTCCCGAGAGTAGATAAAGCGGGCACGTAGCCCGTGGATGAATATCCAATAATAAGAATGAGCGAGCCCCCGAGCTGGCTGTTGAGCTCCAAATATGCATAAACCTGCAGGTAGTTTCAAATATATTTGCCCGAAGGCTTATTGGCGCGTAAATATTTATTGGTCCGGCGGCTTTATAGATTTTTCTATTAGGATATCTGGCTTTGATGTTAGTTTGTTGTTTGATCTTTGCCCGTAGGCTTATTGGATTTTTGCCCGTAGGCTTATGGTTGGATCTTTGCCCGTAGGCTTATTGGATCTTTGCCCGTAGGCTTAGGATTGGATCTTTGCCCGTAGGCTTATTGGATCTTTATTGCTCGTCTTTTAGGCTGTTTTGAGTGTTGGCAATTTTTGAGTACCTTGATACTTGCATTCTTGCTTTCTCCAGCGTTTTTGACTTGCAATTAACTTTATACTCTCCTTCTGCGGTCAAAAGCTTAGTAGGCACTTTGCCCGCATTTTTTGAGTTTTCCTAACTCTTTATTCAAAATCACTTGGATTTCTCGTGAGAGTCAGCCTTATTCATCTGCGACCGTATTTGTTTTAGCCTTGTGGCAAAGTTAGGGGTCTTGACCCCAGTTTGTCTATTTGGCTTTGTTAAAACGCGTTTGATCACTGTCATCCATTTACACTTATTCCCAGCCTTGCGAGCTGTGGTGTAAGTCAAAAGTAGCCAAGGCAAGCACACTTTCATAGGGCATGCAGAAGGTGGCCGTGAGGCTATTGTCCGCGCAACAGAAAGGTAGGAGCATATTTTAGCATAGAGGCCCTTTAACCCCCTGGCATCTGTATCCCCTTATTGGAGGTTCTCACTTATTTGACCCTTTATTCAAAACTCCCTAGGGTTTTTCGTGAGGGTCTCGTGGCGATCTGGTGAACGGGCTTATATGTAGGCCTTTGTCACATACAGGCATGCGAGTAACGGCCCTAACGAGGTCCTTCGCGCAATTAGTGGGTCCGGACTTCAGGTCATGTCCCCACTAGAATCCGTAGGCACGGGCATCATGGCCTTTGTACCTACGTTCATCTATATCCACTTATTTTTGGTGGTGTCACGCGGGCAGGAGAGAGTATCCTCCCCGCGATCATAGTACGGATCGTAATGGATCTTTGTACATATATAGGCATGCGGATCCTTAGATCTTTGCGCATCAGTAGGTAGGAGCTCATATGTTGGCTCTTGAACCTACTGGCATCCGCTTGCGGGCATCCACCCTAGCTTTTGAGGCTGGTGGGAATAACTTACGGATTGGCACAATCTTGGGTTTTAACCCTCTCCAATCCATGAGTTTAGCTTTGGTAGTAGGTTGCATGAACTGAGGGTTGCGAGCGCGAGCAAGGATATGCAGGCTTGAATTTGCGGTCAAGGGCAAAGAGGTTGCCGGTGAGGGGAGAGAAGGTGGCGGCTAAGGAAATTTGCCTTTTATCTCGGTCACCCTTTTTTATTCGGTGGACGGAGTAGCGGGCAAGAGCAAGGATATGCGGGATGGTGGTGACGAGGCCGACAAGCTACGAGCTAGAGCAAGGTTATGCGGGCAGATGAGCTGTCGAGCTAAGAGCTACCGAGCAAGGTTATGCGGGCAGATGAGCTACGAGCTACCGGGCAAGGTTATGCGGGTAGACGAGCTACCGAGCAAGATTATGCGGGTAGACGAGCTACGAGCTACCGAGCAAGATTATGCGGGCAGAATAGCTGACGAGCTACGAGCTACCGAGCAAGATTATGCGGGCAGACGAGCCGTGTGCTGTCGAGCAAGGATCTGCGGGCACGGAAGCAGGGGTCACCACATCGTGCAGCGGTCACGGGCACGGAGACTGGGAAGACTGGAAGTCTGGAGTCACGGAGACTTGGAAGACTGGAAGTCTGGAGTCACGGAGACTTGGATGAGCGGGCATGATTTCGCCGGTGAGGGGAGAGAAGGTGGCAGCAATGCTGCTTTTATCTCGATCACCCTTTTTTGGTTTCGTCCGAACAAAATTCAGGAACGGAGGGGAAGTAATTTTTCTTTTTTCGCCGGATCAGGAACATGGATCTTTGGCGGAGGGAAAGTAGTTTTCTGTTTCCGCCGGATTATGAACATGCTTCTATATTTGCACAAACAAAATTCAGGAACTGAGAAGGTAGTTTTCTGCTTTCGCCGGATCATGAACATGCTTCTATATCTGCACGAACAAATCTTTGGCGGAGGCGAGAAATGTTAAAAACTTGACGAAGTTTTTAACGGCCGTCAGAGATTTAACGGGAGCGAGCTTGTTGTAGAAGCTTCGAATGGGCCAAATATTGTCCCTTGTCTGGCAACGTGGCTTGCTTGGGGCCATGTATTTTTTGTGGGCAATCTTTCACTTCAGTTGGCTTTTCTCTTTTTCATTTTCTTTTTCTTTTTCTTCATCAGAAAACCCACGATTTTATCCCTTTCTATTCTTTTTCCTTTTCCCATTTTCTCTTTCTACTCCCAGCAATCAAACTTCACCATTTTCCATTTTCTCTCTCTACTTCTTCCTCAGAAAACGCCTCACCCTTTCTTTATTTTCCATTTTCGAATCTCCACAATTTTCCTCTTTCTTTCACGCACCCACGATAACCAAGGAGGAAGAACATCACCTTGTTGCTTAGCCCCCCCAAAGTGACACTGCTGAAGCAATTCAACTCTATTGGCAAAGATTCTTGCGGCCTAGGGTTCGTCAGTTTGAGGGTGTTCTCCGGATCTGGTCTAAGAGTCTCAATTTCGGGCTTATTTGTTTCGCTTTGAGCTTCGCCGGTGATGGTAGAGGTGACCGGAGTTTGGTGGGAGTTAAATGGACTCGGATTGGCGGTGAGCGGGAACTAGAGCTGTTTTTTTTTTTTTTTTTTTTTTTTTTTTTTTTGTTCGCGAACTGCCTATGAATGGCCCGAGCAGCGGGCAGGAAGCATGGAGGTCGCCGACGACAAGTGAGTTGGCCGGAATTAATGGTGTTTTGCTCGGAGTTGAAGTCGATCGGAGATGGCAGGGCAGATTGTGGCTATACTCTGTGGTGAGGTCGCCGATGCGGCAGCGGGCAGGCTTGTGGCCGAGGAGCGGGCATGTTTTTTTTTCGCTAGCGGGCAGTGAGGAGCCGCGGGGAGATATAGCGGGGAGAGAGAAGGTCGCCGGGATGCGGACTGACCTGCGGGCACCGGAGACCGGGCAGCGATCTGGTTCCTTGGTCTGTGATCATGGTTACATATTGCGGCCATGGCAAGGAGGATATAGATTCAGGCTGCGGTCACGAACAGCAGCGATTTGCCTGGAGCTTTGACTGGTATTTGGGCTCTGAGATCAAGGAGGCACGTACTGTGGTCTGGATTTGGCCGAATCACGAACTGCGGTTATGGGGCAGTGGCAAGAGGTAGGCTCAATCTGCAATCAAAGATTTCACAGCGGGCACGGAAGCAGGGGCTGTTGGTGCGGTCAAGGAAGGTTGACCGCGGTCAACGGATTCGGCGGACATGGAGGTTGACTGCGAGCACGAAAAAATTGCCGGCTTGAATTTGCGGTCAAGGGCAAGGAGGTCGCCGGAATTTCTGCGGACACCGGAGTGCGGGCAGTGATCTGGTTCCTCGGTCTGTACCTCTGCCTCCCGGTATCTTTTTTTTTTTTTAATAGATGCCTCTCGTTATTTTCTTTCTGCTTCCCGGTTGTTTCTTCCCCTGGTGGGCCCCAATGTCTGACCCACTCTCTGTCAACAACGTGGGCTGCATTTTGCCTTCCTCATTTTATCACGTCTCTTTTCTCCACCAATCAACTATGTCGACAGCCCTCTTTGTTGACTTTTGTGTCAAAAAATAATATCTTCTACGTCGGCCTCTTCCATTTTCTTTTGGTGACGAGAAGGTTGAGTAACCTTCTTTGCTAAGTCTTCTACTCGTAGGTGATTGATTTATTTAATTCCGTCGGAAATATTGGCTAGGAATATCATTCCTGGTCACTCTTGGATTTTAGCGAGAAATCGGGAGGTTGCGAAAATGGTTTGCTCTTCTTTTGTGTTTTTGACAGAGAATACCTCATTTTCCGGGATCTTTCTAACTGACTCCATTTTTTCCGATGACAAATCCTTGTTTGTTCAAGCTAGGTGGTAGCTACCCACTTTCGTGGGGTCTTGGCTGCTATTTAGCTTGAACATACATTTGATATCTATTAGGCGAATAATTAAATTTGGGGGTCGGAATATGAGCTTTGTTTTCAAATGGGTTTTATATGAGGGTAGTGTATGAACAAATGGGTAAGAATCAATTCCTGAAAATAGTGCCACTTTGTGTGTTGACGGGAAATGTGAAAAATGAACTCTCGGTCCCTCCTTTTCCGCCCTCTTCCTAGCCGACTCCATTTTTTCGGGCAGCAAAAATACTCTTTCGGTGCTCGAAGCTAGGTGGTGGCTTCTATCCACTATTGGTGGAGTCTTGGCCGGCTATTTAGCTTTGAAAGCAAAAGAGGTTTCTTGGCCTTTTGACGAGAAAATTAGGAGAGTGATGGTTGCTCTTGGGTTTTTGGCGCATTTATTTTTTGTATAAATGGCTTTCTTGGACTTTCTCTAGCTTGCTTGAATGTAAATTTTGGGCTTGAAAGAGTTCACTCCGAGATGGTGAAAGAAGTTGGTGGCTGCCACTTTTGGAAGTGGTGGAAGCCACGAAATGAGCCACGAGCTCTCTCTCCATGTGCATCTTCTCCGGCGTCAAACCGGAAAAGATGGCGATTCCGGCAATGGAACCAACGATGACGCCACGACTTTTGGCCTCGGAAGGTGGCTGAAACGCGTCGGCACCTCGGGAGGAACACGCAAACTTGACAGATTAGGGGTGCGGGGAGCCCCGCTATAACCCTCGGGCGTAAGAATCAGTCGGTGTTTATGTGTATAAACTGTATATGAAACTCTCTAGGGAGAGTATTCTAGAGAGAGAGAGTGTGTGTTGTATGTGTAAAATGAGAGAATGAGAGCTTTTTACTTACTTTTGCTTTGGAGGGTTATAGTATATATAGGGTGAGAGAGTGCTAATGTGGCACTTTATGAGGGGTCTCAATGTAAATATTTGGTATATGTATATATGGGATATATTTGACTGTATGGGACGGTATAAATGTGTATGTATAAATATACCGAAAAGTCAGGGCTCATCAGCTACCTCCACCTTTCTCTTTAATTTTCAGGTAGCCTTTGACTTCCGATTCACCCCCAGAGCTCTGACCGGACTTACCCTTCCCTCTCCATTTTTCCGGTGAATATTACCCGACTCAGGATCTTGATTTGGACATATTTTTTGCTCTACACTTTGGCCACCAAGATAAACCAAGACCCACAAAAATATCCCTTACACTTCCACTAAACAGCTCTGCTAAAAAATTCTCAGATCTCCGTTGCCCAACCTCCTACTGTTGCAGCCTAGTTGTTACAATCGGCTCCTCTATTCCGGCATGATCCGCCGGAAAAAGTCAGTCCCGGCAACGGAACCAACTGATGCTGCCATAAAAAATGGTTGCACAGAAGCGGCAGGGTAGCAACGAAGACCGATCCGGATAAACACGCTCCTCGAGGTCCTAAATAATGTGGGACCTACAAGATAAAACACCGTTAGGGCGGGGGGATTTTCCCCCCGAAAACCCTCCGGCGTGAGAATCATTAATCCGATTCATAACATATATTGACATAATATCTAATATTTTAGAGAGAGAGAGAGAGAGAGAGAGAGTGGGCATACCATAAAAATGAAAGGAGGGAGTATTTATATAAATTCCAAGCCCAATATGACATCATCCTTATCCTTGTCAATTGCCACGTGTCACGCCGTCATTGGAGGGAAATCTCTCCTGAGATTACATTTGGATAAGGTCAAGAGTCCAAAACTTGTCAAGGCACAGATCTCTCCTGGAGACATCAACATGCTGCTGAGAGAACCAAGATGCGACATGCGACATCCGACATGCGGGAACCAATGTCCAACATGCGGGAACCAACAGGGGACATGCGACATGCGACAAACCACAGGAGGCATGCGACATGCGACAAACCACAGGAGACATGCGACAAGCCACAGAAGACATGCGACATGCGACCTGAGTCATTCAATACTTAACAATCATAACATTGGCAATATGCAACATATAGCTTATAACATATGATATGCGGCATGTAGAAATAACACGTAATATGCGAAATATATATCAAATAATACAGGGGAACCAAATCATAATTAGAACTTTGGCAATATTCTCATAAAATAGGGCCCCCCCATCCTCATAAAATAGGGCTCTCCAAAGACCATATACTTGGGCCGGGTAGACATTTAACAGGAATAATATTTTGTGAGGGCGCATCAGTAATGCGCATCTGTTCAACGACACTGATAAAGAGAAACTAACGATCTGTTCGACACTTAGAAAAAGAATCGAAGAAACGTGAATAATTTTTACGGGTTATCTGTGTTTGAACCGCCGGTTTGAAAACCCGTTTTCCTATCATTTCGAAAAAATTGATTTTTAATAAAAAAATAAATATAGGGTAGTCCGTCCCTCTTTTGATTTTTCTTCTATATACTTTCATTTGTTTAGTTTTTTTTCTATCTTTTTTTATATACCTTTTTGTAAAAAAAAATCACTAATAAACAAAGTCTAAAATACTATTTTCTAGTCAATAAAAAATTAAAAAAATATATAAAAATAAATATAGGATAGTCCGTCCCTCTGTTGACTTTTCTTCTATATACTTTCATTTGTTTTGTTTTTTTTCTATCTTTTTTTATATACCTTTTTGTAAAAAAAATCACTAATTAACAAAGTCTAAAATATTATTTTCTAGTCAATAAAAAATTTAAAATAAAAAATAAAATAAAATAGGGTAGTCCGTCCCTCTTTTCTTCTATATACTTCCATTTGTTTAGTTTTTTTCTATCTTTTTTTTATATATATTTTTTTTGTAAAAAAAAATCACTAATAAAAAAAATCTAAAATATTATTTTCTAGTCAATAAAAAATTAAAAGAAAATAAAAAATAAAAATAGGGACCAAATTGAAATTATGAAAAATTGGAGAGTAACTAATATTATAAAGTTCAGGGGCTAAATTGCAATACAATGGAAATCAAGAGTGGCCGGCAGATGTTGGGCCAAGAATAGAAGCTGGTTGGCCAATGACAAGAGTGGCCGAGACAAGGCAGCAGCTGGCCGCACAAACAAGGCGCCGCCCTGGCCGAGAAAATAAGGCCAAAGACCGAGCGCTCGACCGCGCCAAAATGAGGGCGATCATGCGATTTGGGCAGAAGAAAGGGACGATCGCGCAGTCAAAAGGGAGCATTCGCACCTAAAGTCCCAAACTGTTGTCGGGTGTACTCCTTTCAATCTCAAAAACCAATGTTTACCACTTTAACTAAAATATTAGTAATACTCTCACACACAATCGGTAACACACCATAGAACACATCGGTTGAGCCCACGACATTACCGATATTTTTAATCGGTTGAGCCCACTACTAAAGTATATACCGATATTTTTAATCGGTATATACTTTCATTTTTTCATTTGTTTAGTTTTTTTCTTTTTTAATTATTTATCATTTTGTAAAAAAAAACCACTAATAAAAAAATTCTAAAATATTATTTCCTAATCAATAAAAAATAAAAAAAATAAAGGGTAGTCCGTGTCCGACGTCCGTCCCTCTTTTCTTTTATATACGTTCATTTGTTTAGTTTTTTTAATATATTTTTATATAACTTGTTGAAAAAAAATTCAGTAATAAAAAAAAATTAAAACAGTTTTTTCTATATAAAAAAAAAAAATCATTGAACCACCGATTTTGAATCGTAAATCACCGATTCGAAATCGAAACCGTGAATCAACTATTTGACAATTTTCCTTTTTTTCGAAATTGAAACCGACGATTTCGAACCTGATGCTACCATGAAAAATCTTTGGTTGCACAGAGGCGAGATGGGCTGGATACTCATTTGCTTCCTTGCTTGGTTGGACCGCTGCACGCACACAAGGAACACGGTGAACTAGGCCGGGGGTGACTCCGGCGTACCCCCTCCGGCGTGAGAGTAAGGTTAGATGAACAAGGAAGGTGGTATAACAATGGATGAACTTAGAGAGAGAATGCAGAGAGAGAGAGAGAACATACATGCAATGACCACTATTCACCCTTTATATATCCCTAAGCCCCCCATGTGCCTTGCACATGGGGGACACTTGTCAATCATCCAAAGGAAGTGATCTCAACCAACTTCAACTTAGTGGGATTTCACTGTTCACCTTGTCACATCAGTCATCCATCACAAGTACTTAGGGTTGGGGATGTAGGCGACAATCAACGTACCATCCTGGTAATGCCTTGAATTCCTTTTCGCTCAGGCGACAACCTGATTATGGGCGACATCAACTATCATGTCGCCCTGACCTAGGTAGCCTGCGAGCAACGTACTCCTCTTACTCATGAGGCGAGCATGAGCTCGGCCATGTCTTTCGCATAGCCCCATTGTCCCTAAAATCGGTATCCCCACGTCCCTTCTCGCCGGGGTCTAAAACAGCTCCAATGAGCCTATTCATTTTATGTCGCTGAAACGGCAAATTCTATTGGGCGGCCTAAGCCCAATGGGCCTGGACCTTAATTAGCTATTGGGCCTGGTTCCTTATTATTAGGGCCCAATGTAATTTATGGGGTCGTATCAGAAGCCCCCAAGTTCAAGCCTCGGATTATTCATGGTCCGGGCGAGAACTTTTATTTGATGTCGCATGATTCTCGCAGTTTTATCCTCCGCATGGGCGAGGAAACAGTCCTTGTCCGTCACGCACGTGCCACGTGTCGTATCGAGGGTGAGCCAGACGGTTGGGGGGCCGTACACTTACGTTGGGAACCGAGCCGTCCCCCCTTAAATATTCACAATAATGGGGGGAATTTCAAAAATCATAATCCATTAACTCCCTCTCGTAAATCCCCCCCTAACCGTTCCGTTCCTATACTTTTGGAGTTTAAAAACCCCTCATCAGCATTTTACACTCTGTACTTCCCCCCAATCGCAGACACTCCTTATAATCAACTTATCCGCATATTTCGGAGCGTCCTAAGGATTTTTAGGAGAAGAAGGGTGGCGTATAGAGCCCTCAAGCTTCCGTTTCAACTTCTCCTTCAGGCTTTCATTCCCATCTGCAACTTACCAGGTAATTTCTCTAACTTTGCCTTCTCGCATGAATTCTCGCTTGAGTTCTTGCTTGAATTCTCGCAAGAATTCTCGCAATTGCAATTTTAAATTTTCTTGTAAATGGTCGTCTTTTTACCAAAACTTGTTAAGTCTGGTCGGAGCGCAATATGTGGGAGAGGGTTTTCAAAAAGAGATGATGGGGGCAGGGGCTTTTATCTCAATCATAGATTCTCATTCCTTGCTTAGGCGACATGAGTGTGCATGTCGCCCTTTCCTCTCCCTATAATACCTGACCCCCTGCATACTTTCTTCACGAAATTATACCCCCTTCATGCCTGTGACATCTCTTTCCTTAAACTGATTTTTCTAGCTCTATCGTAGCCCCCAAATTTACTTGGTCCTCCCTTCTATTCACATGTCATGTCTTCTTCAAACTCAACATCTGATCATGATGTCTCGGACACCTTAGCAGCCGAGACCCTAGAGCGACAACCTGTCTCACAGGGTTCTTCCAACCCTGAGGTCGCCGGCTCCAGCAGCTCTTCTCACTCCCATTTACAATCTCATTATTATGTTAAGTACGGGATTAACCCGGACATTTACCACATTGAACCGTATGTCGGAGACTTATCTCTTGCCGCCATGCGAGATAGACAAGATGGGGTTATTGTATTTCCGTCTCAGTTAGACGCTGGCCTTAGGATACCAATAGACCCCTTCCTTGTCGCTGTCTTAATCCACTCCCAAGCCGCCATAGTGGACCTTCATCCCAATGCTATCAGGGTTCTTACGAGCTACATAGTAATTTGTAGGGCCTTAAAGCAAGAACCCACACTTCCCCTTTTTGTAAATTTGTTTGATGGTTTTACTTCGGTGTCTCAGAGGCAGGGCGTAGTTGAAAACTGCCTCTCTGTCAAGTACAAGAGTCCTAGGCTTCTGACCCCCTTACCTAGAAAAGTCCACAACTGGCAATCCAACCCACTTCTAATTATATCCCGCATAGGCTGGACCCATCCATGTGATCTGGGCGACATATATACAAAGATCATAACCCGAAATGCCCTAGTTTCTGGCGACTCCAGGTTGAGAGAATTTTTTTTTAAGGTTTTGGAAGATGCCTCAGACACGGGGCTAGCGTTATTTTCATGGCGGGATATACTATCTCGCCCTTCTCTGCTTAGGAAAGTTGGTCTTCCCGATTATCGCTATCCTGACAATGAACCTCGCTTGATCATCAAACCACTAGACCCGTACCACAGTTGGGAACGCCATTGCAGGGATGTTCTCGCCTCAGAGTGTGGGCCTTGCAAAAGAAAGATCATTGCTGCAATGCTATGTTTGAAGTTTTAAGTACGTATTTCATTTCCCTTTATCCTTTACTTTGTTTTTCTGTTTCTCTTTATTTAACACCTTTTCCTGGTCCAGGTTTTCGACACATGGACATCTCTGATAGACGTGCCAATGCCGCGGCGAGATCTGATGGTCGCCGTAAGCGACTTACAAACGCCCGCCAAGCCGATCTAGCCAAGGCCCAGGAGATAGAGCTCCCCATTTCTCGCGACGGCGATGATTCTGATGCAATTGCTCGCGAGAAGGCTGCGATTGCCGCCGAGAGGGCAGCGGGGCAATCGCGAAAATCAAGCAGGGCGAAAACTCCTTTGAGGTCATCTGTTGTTCAGCAGGAAGAGAGAATGGAAGTAGAAGTAGGCGAGGAGGATGTTGAGGTTGCCGTAATAGAGCCTGCCCCGCCAGTCAAGTCTCCCCAGCCCTCTGGTTCTCGCGCTCACAAAAGGGTGCGCACAGAGGAGGAAACTGAACCGATAGAAGAATCCACTGAAGGGGAGGCTGAATTGGTGAGCTGGCTCAGGGAAGGGTTTGAGATGCCCACGGAGAGAGAGGACTTATATAACCTTGGTGTGGAAATCGCCTCAGTTCCCCTGCTGGAAGGCTTTAACCTTCATTCTCGTGATCCCCACAATAGTCTTATCGGCGCCGGCATACTTGAGCGGACTTACGACAGGGCGGCCATCAGAGAGGTGGTTGAACAAGATGTTGATTTGTCTTTGAATTTTGCTGGCCTTCAAATTTGCAGCGTAAGTGCTTGTCGTGTAACACTTTTCACTTGGTAATCTACCTTTAATTCGTTAACATCCTTCACACTATTAACTTTTCCCGAATTTTCACAGGTGGCGAGTACCTTGCGTGGATTCAGGGACAAGTATAAACTGGCGATGCGAGAAGCCGAGAAAGCGGACAAGGTTCGCAAGCGCGCAGTGGCGGAGAGAGAAAAATACAAGGGCAGATGTGGCGAGATGGAGAGGGATTTGGCAAAACTGCAGGGTGAGCAACTGAAGGCCTCGGAGGTGCTGAAGGCAAGCGAGAACAAGGCCTCGCAGGCTGAGGATAAATTGAAGGAGGTTGCTGCAGAAAAGGTGGCGCTAGAAGAGAAGATTCAAGCCCTTGAAGCCGACAACTGACACGGCCACGACTACCAAGAATGAAGACACGATCGCGGAGATTGCCGCCAACAAAGAGAGAGCGGAAGCGACGCCATGGATATGTACGACAAGGCCTTACTTCACGCCATGCGGGCGGCGCGGCAAGCTACGAGGACATCCCGGCTATAACTCCTGAACTGATTGCGAAATGGGGCTCGGAGCAGATCTACAGCGACTTTTGTCGCCGCGGTCACTCCATTGTCCCTTATGAAGAGGGAGAGCTGAAGGCTTTGGCTGCGGAAGATGAGCTTCTGGGCAAGCCGACCTGGGAACCTCCTGCCCTCATCGATAACGACGCTCTGTCAATGTGGGTGGAACTAATTGGCGCGAAAGGTCAAGCTCTCCTCGCCGCTAAAAATGCCGCTCGCGATGCCCGCCGTGCTGCCCGACTCTCCGCTGGTGAAACTCAACCCTCTGCCTCCTGATTTACTGTGGTTCTTTTTCTTAAACAATGTTTGGTGGTTGGCTCTCAGACAATTTACTTTCTTGCCTTTCAAACAATAGTATGCTTTTTGGGAATGTCGCGGTTTGCGACTTAAACATTTTATTTTTTTGGTTTGGTGTCGCGGTTTGCGACTTAAACAGTTATGCTCTTTTTAATGTGGTGTCGCGGTTTGCGACTTGATACTTTACTTTGTGTACCCGTATGTGATTCTTAAACTTTTACTTAGTTATAACTTCGAGGTCGCTCTTTTCGACTTTGTTATGCCTTTGATTATTGTGTATTCTCGCCTTATCATTTGCTCTACAATAGTTTAGATGCCGCGATTGGCATCTTGCCTTAACCTTTGCTTTCATAAACTTTCTTTGATGCTTCATTATGTCGCCATGCGACTCCCACTCTATACTTTGTTATTACTCTGCTTACCGCAATTTGCGTTGAAATTCTACCTTTTTCGCTTCGATAGTTTATCGAAGACTCCTTTCTCATAACTTACCTATATACATACTACTCCCTCCAAAAGAGTGAGGCTTGTCTTTAGGCAGCCTTACTCTACTCTTAAGATCATTTGTACCACACTTCGCGAAAGTGATTTAGGTTATTGAAGGATTTACTGTTAGATTCACAACTGTCAGATAAACTGAGAGATGAATATAACAGATCTCCTCTTTTGATATAAACCCTGTTCTGTATATGTATTCCATTATCAAAACCAACTAACTAAGATGTTAATCAAAGTTAGGTTTGAACAACTTTCCCCCTTTTTTGGTAACGTTACGCTTGACCTCGCATTTCGCTCTTCCAGGTCGCAATACAATTTTTGGGATTTTTCTAGGTGCCTGAAACCGTTATCTCCAGGACACCGCGACTTGGAACCGTTATCTCCAAGCCGCAAGGTTTGGTGACTTGAAACCGTTATCTTCAAGCCGCCTCCCCTTTCTCGCCCATAAAAAGCTGGGACTTTTCTAGGTGCCTGAAACCGTTATCTCCAGGCACCGCGACTTGAAACCGTTATCTCCAAGCCGCAATGTTTGGTGACTTGAAACCGTTATCTCAATAGCCTTGAGTTTGGTGACTTAAGCAGATTATCTCGAAGCCACCTCCCCCTTTCTCGCCGTTAAAAAGCGGGACTTTTCTAGGTGCCTCGAAACCGTTATCTCCGAGGCACCGCGACTTGAAACCGTTATCTCCAAGCCGCAAGGTTTGGTGACTTGAAACCGTTATCTCCAGGTCACCTCCCCTTTCTCGCCCGTTAAAAAGCCGGGACTTTTCTAGGTGCCTCGAAACCGTTATCTCCGTGCACCGCGACTTGAAACCGTTATCTCCAAGTCGCAAGGTTTGGTGACTTGAAACCGTTATCTCCAAGCCACCTCCCGCTTTCTCGCCCGTTAAAAGCCGGGACTTTTCTAGGTGCCTGAAACCGTTATCTCCAGGCACCGCGACTTGAAACCGTTATCTCCAAGCCGCAAGGTTTGGTGACTTGAAACCGTTATCTCCAAGCCACCTCCCCTTTCTCGCCCGTTAAAAAGCCGGGACTTTTCTAGGTGCCTGAAACCGTTATCTCCAGGCACCGCGACTTGAAACCGTTATCTCCAAGTCGCAAGGTTTGGTGACTTGAAACCGTTATCTCCAAGCCACCTCCCCTTTCTCGCCCGTTAAAAAGCCGGGACTTTTCTAGGTGCCTGAAACCGTTATCTCCAGGCACCGCGACTTGAAACCGTTATCTCCAAGCCGCAAGGTTTGGTGACTTGAAACCGTTATCTCCAAGTCACCTCCCCTTTCTCCAAGCTTTTGGCGATTTGTCTTCCAGCTTTTAATGGCGACCTCTTTGTCCGCCCTTCTTCAAGCTTTAGCGGCAACCTCTTTGTCCGCCCTTCTTCAAGCTTTAGCGGCAACCTCTTTGTCCGCCCTTCTTCAAGCTTTAGCGGCAACCCCTTTGTCCGCCCTTCTTCAAGCTTTCTTCATGCAATAATCAAAACCATATCATTAGAGTATCTTATAAATATAAAAACGCACCATAACATGTCGAGAGAAACGCCTCGCCATCATTTTTATCATATAGACATTACATGGTTCCTAGAACACCAAATTTTACATAACTTTCTCCTTTGACAATCAAAAGAACCATTTACAAGAAAAAGTTATGTAACTTTTGCTGTCTGGGGCAAAAGACAAAAAATCGAAATGACCAAGATGTCGCCACGGCTTCACTGATAGAACTGCTTGAGATGATCGACATTCCAAGCATTCTTCAATTCTTCACCATCTGGTTTCCTCAATCTATAGGTTCCTTCCCGCACCACACTCGAAATCTGGAACGGTCCTTCCCATTTCTCGTTTAACTTGGTGAATCCGGGCTTGGCCCCTGTCGCTTCAACACTCCTCAAAACCCAATCTCCAACATTGAAGGACCTCCTGTTAACTCGCTTATCATGCTGGGCTTTCATCTTCTGCTTGTAATTAATCATCTTCATTCTCGCATACATTCTCTTCTCATCAATCAGGTCCAGATCATTACACCGCCTCTGCCCGTTTCTCGCCTCGTCATAGTAAGCAACCCTGTATGTCGGCAAAGCCATCTCCGCGGGTGCCATAGCCTCAGATCCATAGGTAAGGGCAAAAGCGGTTTCCCCCAGGTTGAGCCTTTAACAGTAGTGCGCACATACCACAAAGCAATAGGCGACTCCTGCTAGCCATGCTCCACTTCTCCCTTCCGCATTTTTGCGCAAGGCGACAATGACTCGCTTGTTTGCCGCCTCCTTTGACCGACTGCTACCGCGCCTATATACGGCTGACATCCAATGTTTGACGTTGACCCTGGAGCATTCCGCTGAAAACTTTTTCCCGAACTGAGTGCCGTGATCTGAAATAATAACCCTCGGAACCCCATATCTACACCAAATGTTTTCTTCCACAAACTTTATAACTTGATCTTCGCTGATTGTCGCCAACGCCTTCGCCTCAGTCCATTTTGTGAAATAATCCACGGCGACAACCACATGCTGACAACCACCCTTGGCCTTTGGGAATGGCCCTATCAAATCAATCCCCCACATGTCGAATGGCCAGGTCGGCACAATAGGAGTTTGCTCTGTGGCGGGAATTCGAGGAATGTTGCCGAATCTTTGACATTTCTCGCACTTCTTCACATACATCTCCGCATCTTTCCTCAGGCTTGGCCAGTAATATCCATGGAACAACACTTTGTCAGCTAACTTTCTCGCCCCGGGATGGCCACCACATACCCCCTTATGGATCTCGAACAAAACCTTCGAAACCAGGCCGGGCTCAACGCACCTCATTAGTGGTTTTGAAAAAGACCTCCTATACAATACTCCATCTTGCACAGTGAATCTTGGGGATGTCGCCTTTATCACTTTCGCCTTACCCTCATCTGGCGGCAACTCTCCTTTATCTAGAAATTCCTTCATTTCCACAACCCAATCCTTCTCGCCATCGACGATCTCAGCGACAATCGGTCTATCGATCACCGGCATATCCACATATTCAATCATGGGCTCATCGGCAGTGCTCTGCTCCTCAGATCCCGCCGTCCTACTCAATTCATCAGCTCGCGAATTATCAGCTCTATCAACTCGCACCAACTCCCAGAACTCAAAACTTTTTAATAAACTTCTCGCCAAGTCACAATATTCTGTTAGCACCACATTCAAAACTCCATACTCGCCATTTATCTGATTGACAATTAACTGGGAATCCGAGTGAATCACTATCTTCTTCAGCCCAACATCTCGCGCCAATTCTACCCCGGCAATTAAAGCCTCGTACTCTGCTTGATTATTCGAAACATTGAACTTAAATCTCAGGGCTTTCTCATACTTTACTTCCCCATCCGGCGAAGTCAGAGTGATTCCCGCACCGCCTTTATCCTTTGAAGACGACCCGTCAACATACGTAACCCAAAGAATCAAATGGCCTTTCCTCCTTTTCCCGCAAACAGGGCCCTACCTTCTTTTCCACTTTCTTCTTTACTAAGTCTTCCATCAATTCCTCCTGCGACTTCGTAAAAGATGTCTCAGCGATGAAATCCGCCAGCGCTTGCGCCTTAATTGCCCGGCGAGCTTCATACTTTAAATCAAACTCAGTTAACTCAATTGACCATTTCAGCAATCTTCCCGCGGCATCAGGTCGCTGCAAAATCTTTCTCAAGGGAGCATCACTTAATACAACAATGGTGTGTGCGACAAAGTAGGCTCTCAATTTTCTCGCTGCTACTACCAAGGCATAGGCCAATTTCTCGGCATTAAAGTACCTTGTCTCTACCTCGCTCAATGCCTTAGACACATAGTAAATCGGTCTTTGAATCCCCTTCTCTTCTCGCACAAGAACTGCCGCCACTGCCAAGTCTGAAGCCGCCAAATAAACAAATAACTCTTCTCCCTCAACAGGGCTACATAATAACGGCGGCTTACCCAGATATACTTTCATCTGTTCAAATGCGGCATCACATTCTTCGTCCCAAGCAAAACTCTTCACCCCCTTCAACACCTTAAAGAACGGCAAACACTTTTCGGCCAGCTTAGAAATGAATCTCCCCAAGGCTATAATCCTCCCATTCAACCTTTGTATCTCGCGTATCGACCGGGGCGGCGACATCTCCAATAAAGCCTGAATTTTTTCGGGATTAGCTTCTATCCCGCGCCTATTCACCAGAAAGCCCAAAAATTTTCCCGCAGTCACCCCAAATGTACACTTGCTGGGATTCAATTTCATTGAGTTTCTCCTCAGATTTTCGAATGTCTCGGCGAGATCCAACACATGATCATACTCCTTTGTTTTTATCACCATGTCATCTATATATGCTTCCAGGTTTCGCCCAATCTGCGACTTGAAAACCTCATTCACCATTCGCTGATAAGTCGCTCCGGCATTCTTCAAGCCGAATGTCATCATCTTGTAACAGAAATTTCCTTTAGGGGTTCGGAAAGCCGTTTTAGCCTTATCATTTTCGCACATCTTGATTTGATGATACCCCGAATACGCATCAATGAAGCTGAAGACTCTATGGCCGGCAATCGAATCCACCAATTTATCAATTCTAGGTAGCGGGTAGCAATCTTTGGGACAGGCGGTATTCAAATCGGCAAAGTCAATGCACATTCTCCACTTCTTATTTGACTTTAAAACCATTACGGGACAAGCTAACCACTCGGGATACCGATCGCTCAATGATTCCCGCCTTCAACAATTTGTCCACCTCCTTCAAAACCGCGCCTTCCTTTTCTGGCGACAAATGTCTGACCCTCTGCTTGAACGGCTCTACATTAAGATCTGCATTCAGGCAATGTAAAGCGACATTCTCATCTATTCCCTTCATATCCTCAGGCCGCCATGCAAACACATCCAAATTATCTTTGAGAAATTCGACCAATTGTTCTCGCTCATCCCCGAACAATTGTTTCCCGATCTTAACTTCATTTGCTCCGGGAAGTAACGGTTGATCTCCACTTCTTCTAGCTCCTCCCCTGCCTGGAGCTCGGGCTCATCTCGCGTCTGCAAAGTCTCAACCTTTATCCTTTTCCGCTTCTTACTCTCCCGGGCCTTGGCGGGAACCATCTTTCCAGAATCAGCAAATGTCTTTCCCGTAGGACACCCATCGGGGGTCTCCACCTCTATCATCTCGCAATCTTCCTCAGATTCACTATCAAAAATCTCCTCAATCACGACCTCCTCAACCACAGGTTCCCCATGTCGACAAAGCTGTACCACCCTAGCATAGCTTAAGCTTGGCGTCCCATTCACAACTTGATCCCCAAAACCATCTCGCCTTTAGCATTCTCGGCCGGCGCTCCAGGGCCGGAATCTCGCCCACCGAAAACTTTGATTACTTCTTCAACCATCTACGGTGCCCTTTGCGCCCGGCGACAATCACGGCTTTGCCATTCTCCAAACTCTCCGTTCTGCATTGAATCATTTTCGCATTCACCAAGCTCAACCATATTTATCCTCAGTTGGCGAGAATCAGACTTTGTCACCAATGAACAAGTGGCTTTCCCTTTTGCTTTTACCATCTCCTTCTTTTTCTCGCAACCGAGATAGCCTCACTCTTCGGACGACCCAATGCCACGGGCCGTGGGGTACTTTACCCTCTGATGCGGGATGGACAGCAACATTTCAAAACTTAGCAAAAAGGGAATTCCAACTATCACATTGTAAGCGGAAACCAAATCAATCACAAAAAACTCCACCATCTCGCTTCTTATCATCTCGCCTTCGCCAATCTCTACTTCTAACAGGATTGTCCCTTTCACCTTAACAGAGTGGTTTGTAAATCCTTCAAGGCATCCCTGATAGGGCACCAGATTAGCATCGGAGTAGTTCATCCTTTTGAAGGCTTCATAATATAACACATTCCTGCTAGCTCCCGAATCAACCATCACGCGCTGTACTACATTATTTCCCGGGCATATGGTGATAATAACGGGTTGGCTCCCATGACCCTTTGTTGCGGCGAGCTCACTTCTCGAAAAACTAATCACCTTGTCTTCGCTGGCGGCAAACGGGGGAATATCAAAACTGTGCGCCAACATCATAATTTGATTGTCCAACTGCGCGACACTTGGTAATGGGTCCTGAATCACATCGACTACGTTTCGACCCTGGGCTCTATCTTGTCGCCCTCCTTCTTCTCGCCTCGCAGTGCCCTCGAGATATTGCTTGAAGTCGCCTTTATCAATCCTGACTTGAATCAACTTTCTCAAATTATAACAGTCTTCTATTGTATGCCCCTTGTCTTTATGAAAATCGCAATATTTGCTTGGATCCCGGGCCCCATAAGTATCTTCTCGAATGGGGTAAGGCTCTGGAAATTCCTCCTTCCTCCAAATCTCGCTCAAAGTAGTGTTTAACTTACTAAACTTGATGATCCTTCCTTGCTCCTGACCTCTACCTCGTCCCCCTTTGTTTCCGCCAGTGCGAGATCCATTGCGACCTCCTCGATCAACCTTGCTTTCATCTTTAACAACTTCAATCCGCTCTTTGGCACTTTTCTTGCCGGAGCCTGCTGCAGGCGGGGCGGCCTTAATAGCTTCCTTCTCAAAACCACTGCGATAAGCTCTAACCCTTTCGTCACTGACTCAGGTTGTCTTCGACAGCGCATACACTCCGCCTTGAACGGGCTCGCAACAACCCCGAGTTAAATAGCATAATAATCTCTCTCGGCGACGTACGCAATCCGGTTCTACGACCTCCATAAATCTATACGTGAAAGCCGAAATGCTTTCTCCTTCATCTTGCTTCAAACTACACAATTCGGTCTTTTGAGCGGGCTGCGCTCTGATCCAGCTGAATCTCGCCAAAACTTATTTTTGAGATCACGATACCCCATCACCGATTCCGTGTTGCGCCAAGAACCATTCCGGTGCGTGATCGTTAGCAAGGGTGCTCGCAAACGCCTTGCGGATTATAGCTTCGTTGTCGGTCGGCGGCGACAAGCGTTACCTCAAACCCTCGATATGAGTGTTAGCTCTAGTGCTCCCCGAATAACTCGGTAGATTTGGCATGCGGAAAGCGGGGTCGGGGCGGCAATCGGAATGCTCTTTCTGAAACGGGGCCAAATAAGAACCTTTCACTTCACAGGGCTTGTTTCCGCTTCCAACTCTTTAATTTTCTTAGCCGTCTCCACCATTTCGGATTTCCATTTATCCTCTTCACTTTTCTTCGCCTTCTCCAATTGCGGCTTTGGCTAATTCTACGGCTTTCAAAGCTTCGGCCACTCTAATAGCCTCCGCAATCTTGTCGGCTTCGGCGGCTTTCTGCGCCCTTGTCTATCACTCCTTTCTCTATCGATCCTTTCTCGCCGCTACGATCTACGTCCCGTAGCGACATTTCTTCTCGGCGAGCTGCAGTCGGAGTGCCTTGATCTGTGGGACCTTTCCACTTTACATATGTATCATCATCGGAATACCTCGAGCGACTTGGCACATAATCTCTGTCATTTGTGGATCCCTCATCGCTTTCATATCCAAAATAGTAAGAGTCATCTCGTGAATTTCCCGACTTATGATAAATTCTTCCCTCTTGTCTGATCGGCACGTCTCCTTTTGACCCTTTCGGATCTCGCTCTTTCATCCTCTTGATGCTTGCCGAACCCTTTCCTCAATCTCGGGCGGCGACATGGCCCTCGTCCGCCACTTCATCCCTCCGGATGCATTTCGACTAGCGCTTTGTCTCCTACATCCCGTCCTTCCCAGCTTCGACTGGCTCCGGCGGGATCACCGTAGGGGCCTGGCCTATCTTTCTTAACCGCTCATTGTTCGCGAGAACCTTCATCATATAAGCATTCTCATTTCTTAGCCGCTCAGCTTCGGCCCTGGCACTCTGGGTTTTAGACGGAATGGGGTCTCGCTGTCCTTCCTTTCCTTTGTTTCTCGCTTCTCGCTCTCTATCTTCTCGCCTACGGGCGCTCCTAATGGCCGAATCTGTCTCGAAGTGTGGACGTCGCCTTCGCGAGCGGTTCACGATCTCGCCCGCGGCATCCTTGCAGTATCCTTGGCATTTGGAGTTTCCGTCATAGGGTTACGGGCTCCACTTGGCACAGTATCCTTTTCTTGTACCATTTTGACTATATTCCGGGCTTATAAACGACCCAAACTGATCACAATCAACTTTAACGCCAAATAACCACCTTCAAAACACCTTTCAGCAAGAACACGAAGCTGAAGAACACCAAACCAAACTCACCGTAACCTTCTCAATAAACCTTATAACCTTCCCCAATAATCTTCCAACCAAAACAAGGAACAAAAATCAGGTCCCGAACGGAACCAGCGATGCTACCATGAAAAATCTTTGGTTGCACGAGGCTGAGATGGATTTGGATACTCATTTGCTTCGCTTGCTTGGTTGGCCTTCTGAGGAACACGGTGAACTAGGCGGGGTGACTCCGGCGTACCCTCCGGCGTGAGGTAAGGTTAGATGAGCAAGGAAGGTGGTATAACAATGGATGAACTTAGAGAGAGAATGCGAGAGAGAGAGAACATACGTACGATGACCACTATTCACCCTTTATATATCCACTAAGCCCCATGTGCCTTGCACGTAGAGGACACTGTCGATCATCCAAAGGAAGTGATCTCAACCAGCTTCAACTTAGTGGGATTTCACTGTTCACCTTGTCACATCGATCGTCCATCCACAAGTACTTAGGGTTGGGGATGTGGCGGCAATCAACGTACCATCCTGGTAATGCCTTGAATTCCTTTTCGCTCAGGCGACAACCTGATTATGGGCGACATCCACTATCATGTCGCCCTGACCTAGGTAGCCTGCGAGCAACGTACTCCTCTTACTCATGAGGCGAGCATGAGCTCGGCCGTGTCTTTCGCATAGCCCCCATTGTCCACTAAAATCGGTATCCCCACGTCCTTCTCGCCGAGGTCTAAAAACGGCTCCAATGAGCCTATTCATTCTATGTCGTGAAACGGCAAATTCTATTAGGCGGCCTAAGCGCAGTGGGCTGGACCTTAATTAGCTATTAGGCGCGATTAAAGCGTATTAGTAGGGCGATGTAATTTATGGGGTCGTATCAGAACCGAAATCGAAACCGTCGGCCGTCCCTACAATTTTGTGATGGGACTTTAGTACTAGAAAGTCGACATAATTGCAAGAAAAAAGAGGGCCGTGAAAATTCCTTTTTCCAACCGTCGTTACCTGCAGACAGATATTCCATATCATTGGAGATTACCTCAAAAACAAAAAAAAATCAGTGCGAGAGAGAGAGAGATTAAGAAGCGAGACTGTTTGGAATGAAAACCTAATTGGGTGATTTGCAAGCTCTTGATGTTCAATCCGTTGATACTTTCTCTGAGTTCTTCTCAAATGTTCTCTATTTGCAAAGATGCTGCTGGATTCGCCGGTTTGCCTCTCTCTCTGTAATTTTTTGCAGACAACTAAGTGAATATTAGTAATTTTAAGGAATTGATATGAATTTGAATCCTTAATATGAAATGTTTGCATTGTAATTGGTCCAAACTGTTTTGGATTTTGTGTTATTTGATAATTTTTCTATTTCTTGTTACTCACATGCCTTTCTTCAATCAACAAGTATTATCTTCTTTGAAGCCCTAATTTTGAATTAGCTGCAAGAAATTTTAAGCTGTAGTCTCGATTACCCTTGCCGCCACTTTCATAATTGGTGTTAGTCAACTCAAATTTAACATCGTGTTATCTCAAAATTTATGAAGTCGTGACTAAGGCCGCTGTCTTACTAACTTAATCTACAGAAGTAAGCTCCCATAGTTATTATCTTTGATTAGAATTTTACGGGTGTAAGAAGATTTTATTCAGAAATTATATATCTAACTTGATACACAGCAGTTTTGTTCACCCAATAAACCATAGTAGTTAGAGAGTCAACTATAATGACTAACTTTTCTTCGGAGAGGCTATTGGCTTAATGTATGCATGCTGCATAGAACTTAGACGGGACTTACTGCTAGTTCCTATTTTCTTTGATTCACATTAAGTGTTTTTTCAATCGCTCTTATAAATCTTGGAATAAGTCAGTTTCTTCCTTCGGAATTCTTCAAATAGAACAGTTCAATCTTAAACTTAGAATCTTCATGATGCAAATTATTGGATGATTGTTGCAGGAAACATCTTTGCTTTGGTGCTCTTTTTGTCTCCTATGTAAGTCTCCCATTGCAGCCCTAATTTTTTTTTTCATTTTGATCAGTAGGACTTTACGTATACTGAGAAAAAAAAGGAAGAACAATCAGTAAAAATGTTTGTTTATGTCAAGTTATTAACTCTTCTAAAATCTAAAAGCTTAAGCTGTTAGAGAGGGGCTCAATTATGCATATCATGCTTCATACTCCCCTCAATTGTATATGTGGACTTGATATAGGGACAATACATACCCTTTGGTCCAACTATCTTTATCATGCTTCAACATTAACACTCCCCCACCCATATGTTTCATGTGGACTTGATATAGGGGTTCACTTGATATTGGGCAAATACGTACCCATTGGCTCAACTATGTTTATCATGCTTCAACATTAACACTCCCCGTCACGTTGATACATGGATTTAGTATAGGGATGCAATTGATATAGGACAACGCATACCCTTTTTTAATATTTTTAGGATAAATGCAAGCAAAAATATTTGAAACCTAGTCTTTGGCAAACCATGAGATCCGATACCATGTTAAGTTACCAACTCATCTTGAAGTTTAAGTTGTTAGAGAGGGGCTCAACTGTGTTTATCATGCTTCAACATTAATATGTAGCTACTTTGATTTTTCTTTTGTAATTTCAGAGCAACCTTTCGGAGAATAATCAGGAACCAGTCAACAGAACACTTTTCTGGATTGCCATACATTTATTCCCTGCTGAACTGCTTGATATGTGCCTGGTATGGCACCCCTCTCGTATCTTCTGATAATTTGTTGGTCACATCGGTCAATTCGGTTGGCGCAGCTTTTCAAATTACATATATAATCCTCTTCATGATATATGCCGAGACAGCTAGAAAGGTTACCATCCCGAATTCTCAATAGGAAGCTGCCTTAATTCACCCTCTTCGTTTTCTTCTATTAAAAATTTAAGGGCCTTCTGATAGTGTTCAAGTAAGTTTCATTTTTCTTTTATCGATTCTATGATGGCGGCAGTTGCGGATGCTTGGATTGTTGTTGGCAGTTATTGGCCTATTTGCAATCATCGTAGTAGGGAGCTTGCTAACAGTTGACATTGCTGTTCGACATGATGTCATTGGATTCTTGTGTTGTGCTTCACTCATATCAATGTTTGCGTCCCCATTATTTATAATTGTAAGTTGAGCCATTTTATTATTAGGAAAAAATGCAATGAAAGTACCCCAACTATTAGGGTTGTTAGGATTTTATACCTAAACTCATTTTCGTTGCAAACATAGTACCCCATCTCTTTTTGATGCTCCTTTAAAGTAACTCGTACTAACGACATCCATTTTTTAACCGTACATGTGAGATGCATGTGACCTAAGTTTTAAAAGTAAAGTAGGAAAACCATTTAAAAAATATCCCCAACCCTCCATCATCTTCTTCTATTTCCCAACATTTCAAACCTCCCATCCCACCAATTCCAGCCAGCCACTCACCCATCATCACCCTCGCCCACACCCCACTGCAACCCCCATACAACCCGTTAACAACTGTATCTCACTCCCTGATGCCCTATATCAATAAAATCCTTATCTATAAATCCTATCTTCCCCTTGTCCCATCAGTCGCAAATCCTTCCCCCTGGCACCTACCGAATTTTCTCCTTCCCCAAGCACATGTTGCTACAAAATTATAGATTTATTTTCAGCAATAGAGGATTGTTGAGTTTGGGGTTTTATTTTGTTCTACACTGTAGTCATTTCTCTGATTTACAAGACCAGTTAAAGTGGGTCAAAATTCCATCTTATATACTCCCTCCGTCCCATATTAAGTTACTCGTTTACTGTTGAGAACGAAAAATAAGGAGTGAATATATATAATGTTATTAAAGTAGGAGTTGTGAATGGGTAGGAGAGAGAAAGTGGGGTAGAGAATAGTAAGTGGATAGTTGTTGTGAGTATGACAAGTGGGTCCCATGAATAAAGAAGTATTAAAAAGTTTATTTTTTAGGAAAGTGTGACTTTAAAGTGGGACGCCCAAAATAGCAAAATGGGTAAGGTATTATGGGACGGAGGGAGTACATGACAACTCACAACAATTCAAATCATGGCTCGGTGATTTTCAGGATTAGACGAGCAATGGTATCTTCATAAAGAATTTCAATCCTTTGATCATATTCAGATTCGTAAAGAAAAAAAATTGATTTTTTTTCTCAGATTTAGATTTGAACCATTGTGTGAAAGAGATTGAGGGAGCTGTGTCATAGATCTGGCTTCTAGTCTAATAAATGAAGCCCATACAAGATTTTGATGGTAAGTGAGATGGGTTATCCCTTAAACTTGGTACGGGGAGAGAGGAGGTGATGTGTAAAGGATGGTATGGAAGCAGTCGGTCGGGAAATGAGATGAAAGTAGCGTTTGGAGAGGAAAATGGTGTTGGCAGTTGGTTTGACGAGGAGGGTATAAGGTTATAGCTAGGGGAGTGGCAGTGTTCTTGAAGGATTTGATTACAAGAATGGAGTGTTCTTGAGGAAGAACTGTTTTGGGGTGGAGTAGATTAGGTTATTTTTTTAGTTTATACCTTGTAATTCAATGATATTGATAATAAACCCTTTTAAATCAATACCTTGTCCCACCTTTTAGTTTACTATTTTATACGTAGAACCTTTAGTGTTTGTTTTAGTTCAGTTATATTGATTTTCCTAATTTACCCTTAAAAATTGGGTCACTTGCATCTCACATGTGCATTTACAGTTAAAAAATGGATGTCGTTAGCCCGAGGTACCTTAAATGAGCATAAAAAACAGATGAGGTACTATGTTTGCAAGGAAATTGAGTTTAGGTATGAAATCCAAACAACCCCAATAGTTGGGGTACTTTTGTTGCATTTTTTCCTTATTATTATTATTATTATTATCTTTTTCGGTTTACCTAATGTTGGTTGGCATACACCTTTACTAGAATTTGGTGATACGAACAAGAAGTGTTGAGTTCATGCCATTTTCGCTCTCCCTTTCCACTTTCTTAATGAGCATCTCCTTCATGTTGTATGGAATCTTCAACTTCGATCCCTTTATATATGTAAGCTTCTTTCTCGTATTCACTTTTTCTTGTTCTTTTATTATCATATCTCATCCTAAAAACTTGGCATTTAATAATAATATTCTGGCTGAATAATAAAATTATTCCATTTCTATATTGCAGACCCCAAACGGGATAGGAACCATTCTTGGGACTGTACAGCTGGTGTTATTTTGTTACTATAAAAATATTGCGGGAGCAGGCTCCAGAGAACCATTGATTGTCTCATATTCATGAATGCATGAACGTTGGTCTTTGCAAGTTGAAGGCACATTTTTTGCTATCATCAGTAGAATAATCCTATTCCTTATCTATGCTATTGTTGCTTGCCGTCTCTTTAAGTGGACAGTTTATGCTGAATATACTCAATGGAGAAGACGTTTTGTGTTAGTAGGCATAATTCTGTACTGCTGAATCTCATATCAACTAGAGTTTCTACTGCCTTCTTCATGCGGAGAAAGCAGATATCACACTCCTGAATATACTCCTTATTTGGCTATTGTATTATTTATAACATTGCATGTAATACTTTCCATGCTGCACCTTCTCCGTAATCTGACAACTGTGTTTTGAATTTCAGTTCGAATGCAGTATAGGAAACATTGGGGGAAATAAGAACTGTGCAAATGCAATTGATATTGTACTTCTATTGAGAATAAAGCAATATGTGACTTCAAAGAACAGCTGACACTGTTATTTTCTTGACCAATCGGTTCTCTTGTTTAGCTAAAGGTACATTCATTATATCTTGACTGGTATTGTTAATTTTTCTAGCCAAGATTGTTAAGTGATTGTTTGTTGTAAAACCCATTAATGTTTCTAAGTTTCGTATTTCGTTTAACGGCAATCCCATCGAGGTTGTCGGATTTCTAAGGATATCCATGCCTAGAACAGGCAGTGGTTTTAGTTTACTATACTTGCAAGTAGATTGTTGCTACAGAGTGAGTATTTCATTTGCTATTTCAAATATGGTTAATTGCCAGAGCTTTCTTGTTAGTGTACTGCTCTATTCAGTAGCTAAGAGTTTGTCGATTTTCTTTCACCTTTTCTTATTCATGTTGAATTTCCATTTAATTGTTGTATTTTCATCTGGAAAATTTATGCAGCAAGGATCCAGAATCTCTGTTCGGTGACGTTTGTGGGCGAGATGAAGAGCTCGACAAGGCGTGTGGGTGAGATAGTGCTCAGCCGACCCCACAACGCTAACAAGTCCATCTCAACATCCATATTGCCCGAGATTCTCTGTGGGCAACTTTTGCTTGCTAGCCAGTAGCCACAAGAAAACTCCAATGCCAGAAAAAAAAAAAAAAAAAAAAAAAAAAAAAAAAAAACACACACAGAGATTCTGGATCCATTCATTAACTAGCAACCTTGTAGCAAAACCACACTGTTCTTATACAACTGAGATTCAAACAAGAACAACTACAGCAAATCCCTCAGTGTAGTTCTCACCATTTGATCCTCCTGCAAACCCCAACACAAAATATATCAGATATATTAGTACAATAACAAGATAACAGAACTGCATCAACAACCGTTTAAAAAACACGACTTGCCTGATGATCAACGGTGGCTTGATCACGACGATGATCAACCGGCTGTCCTTGTTCGTCGTAAAGTATAAGCCCGCTATATCTAGGCAACTCACATTTCTCCCCCATAAGTATCGGCCTCTGCCAAACGGGCGACACCGAATTATGACTCACGAGCAATGGCATAGGCTGCTCTTTCTTACTCTGGCTTAGCTTCTCCTCCCACTTACTAGCCTTGCTCCACCGAACAGAGCCCGCCAACATTTTCTTTACTGGAACCCATCTAGCCCACGATGGCTCGGACCATGTAGCCTCTGACGGTTCAATCGAGCCGCTGTCCTGGTTAGCGACCCGGTTTCTCTTGACCCTCTTTCGGATGATCATGGCCGTACAAATCCCGATAACTAGAGAAGCTGTGATTGTACATAAGAGTACTGCTTCTTGAGTTGATAGCTTCCATTTATCTTCTAGCTTCCATAAAGCTTCCATTAGAGTATGAAGAAGGTGGACAGTAGGGTAGTAGGGGTTTTCTTTGCCTGTCTAGTTTGGGAAAATTTAGACATGGTTTCGAATTAAGGGGGTGTTGAAATTCATGTGAAACTCACCGACAGTTTGGGCGCTGATGAATTTGTGGGCCATACTCTATTAGCCGTTGGAAATTGATTACAAAGTCATAAATAACTCTCACGTCATGGGACGGTTTGTCTCATGTTTTTCATGCAAGAACTTTAAAATAGCATCAAGCGATTATTCCACTTTTGGAAAGTTCTTTTGATTAGGAGATTGAAATATTATTGCATTTAAGATGTTAAATTATCATTAAAATAACTTCGTAAGGGATTTTTTCTCATTCAACTATTTTTCAAAAAAATATTTTTCTAAATGAAAAAATGATAAAGTTTGATGGAACTCGCCACCGAAAATAGCGAGTTTACAATTTTTCTCGCTAAAACTCGATATTTCTAGTAGTGAGCTTTGTAAAAGTTTACCCTTTTTCTTCCTAAACTCGCTACTATTACTATTAGAAGCCAGTTTTCATCAAACTTTTTGTAAATATTTTTCAAGACTTATTATTTAGAGAAATATTTTTTTTTAAAATTAATATAATGAGAAAAAAAAAATCATTTGTAAGGTTTAGTTGTGTATGATACACTCTCTCCACCCCACCTTAAATTACATAAAAAAAAAATTCCTTTTTATGTCACATTCATTGTTATGATGGTCCAATAGAAATGAGCTATATATAATTAAAAAAAAACAAATTTATTATTGATTAAAAGCTAATTTAATTTTTTTTTTATATTCGTTTTTGAAACGGAGAAATTAATAAAAATAATTGATTAGGTCCAATAGAACTTCATCAATTGGGCTACCGAGTGGCGCTAACGGGCTGCAAGATCACAAAATCAAGTCAAGAGTAATTCGGGTCGGGTCAGTTCTTAAGCCGCCCGAGCCCGAGTATCTATCTAGGGAGGACTTCCGTCCAGGCTACCCCGTTAACGTTTTCACTTCTACGAAACCCTCCGTCGGACGTCGGAGTTCCTCTACCACAGGGGTTCCCACTTTTTGTAAAGGTAAACTCTTTTTCTAATTTCCAGCTTCCCATTGTTTTAGGTTTCCGATGCATGTAAAACTTTTTCAGCTACTGTATTCATCAGCATTAGGGCTTAATCGTATCCCGATTTCGCTTTATATTTTGCTGCAACTTGATTCAATTCATCATATGGTGTTTCCGATTATCTAAGCTTATATACGTTGACTTTTTATCGTGTTGTGGGTTATATTCATCAATTTGTGAAGGTATATTATTATAAATTTTTGCTATATTATACTTATGATTAACAAGGATGCCTGTTGTGTTTTGATCATGGCCATCTGTTGGGTCTTCAAGTTATTGGGGTATATTTGATGATTAGGAGGTTGTTCAGTTGGTCTCTCATGGCTGTTTTCGTTGTTGTCATATTGAGTACTCCCGCCGTCCCAAAAGAGCAAAATTGTTATTTTTTTGGTCATTCGTTTGGGGACAGAGGTAGTAACTTTTAGTGATGGCTGAGGCACTTTCTAGCTTTTGTTTCAACAATTTCTGTTGTTATTTTGGATTTTTATATTAGTGTTGGCAAGTTAAGTACGGGTATAGGACTTGTAGCAAAAGTGCTAGTGATCATGGCGTGGGGGTGACATGATAAAGCTAGAAGAAACAACTGTATCAACTAGTTTTTTCACAGATAGTTATTGACCATATTACTTGTTTTTTTAATGTGCTAATAGGATATTGCTTTTGCGATTTAGCACGTGCTTGATAAGTTCAGACACAAAATTGGAGTTGTTTTCTTTTCTTTTCTTAAAATGCCAGTGGCCCTGTAGAATGCTGTTTTTGTAACTTTCCAAGGTTACTTAAATATTTGGTTATGTGTTCCAAAATTATGCTCCCTCCATGGCTAAAAACTAGTTCCATTTGATAAGTGGGTCAATTTTTGAAAAATGTGAGATTTTTTGTTCTTTGGGGTGGACTGTGGACAGGGAGTAAATAATTAGATAGATTGAACTACACTAATGTGGAGATTAGGAGTGCTTATAATCACAATCTTGTATATCACTAATTCAGTACACACACACATACTTAATTATGTTGTGTATGGCTGGGTCCTTGTAGCTTAAGAGGTTGTTGTGTCCGACACCACCGTGTTTTCATGTTGACTCTTAATACTTGGGTACCAAATCATAGCTAGTCTTAACTATTCATTTGCAGACAAGCTTCCGTTGTAACTTGTAGAGTTCTGACTGTAAGGAATTTCAATTGTTAACTCGTTGTGTCTTTCATATTGGATTAAATTTATTACCTTACAAAAACAATTACATTGTTCGTGGTGATTTGCTTGCATGTTGACTTGGAGTATTAAATGCTTTTACTCCAAGGGCTTAGTTTCATCATTTGACATTGTTCATCTTGATATCTTCAGGTTAATTAGTTAAGTGAGAAAATTTACATTATTTGGTACGGTAAAATATACTTGGAACAATGTCCGGAAGAAATCGTGGACCTCCACTTCCAATGAAAGGTGCCCCTCATCCTGGGTTGGCACCTCCCCATCCTGGGTTGGCACCTGTTCATGAGCCTCCATTTGGTAGGAACCTTGGTCCAATTCCCCATCCTGCGTTGCTTGAAGAACTGAGGGAATCACGGTTTGCGATGGGTGCTAGACAGCTCCCTCCTCACCCAGCTATTATTGAAGAGCACCTTGCAGCTCAACATCAAGATATTCAAGCTCTTTTGGTCGATAATCAGAGGTTGGCTGCAACTCACGTAGCACTTAAGCAAGAACTAGAAGCTGCGCAGCACGAACTTCAACAAACAGATCACTTTGCTCGTTCTTTCTTCATGGAAAAGGATATGCAGATGAGGGAGTTGCTTGACAAGTCAGCTAAACTGGAAGCTGATCTTCGTGGGGTGGAAGCTATGAGGGCTGACCTTATGCAGGTGCATAATGATATTAAGGAGTTAACTGCAGAAAGGCAAGCACTTACGGCTCAGGTCCAAGCCATGACTCAAGATCTGGCCAGATTTAATGCTCAATTGCAGCAAACTCCAGCACTAAAGGCAGAAATCGAGTCTTTGAGACAGGAGGTACAGCATGCCAGGTAATACTGCAGATAATTTTCCTGTATTAAGCTTTATAAATAATTTAAAGTGTATAAATTTTGAAGTTATGATATTTAGGATTTCTGTATCACTTCAGCTTATCAAAATCCAATTGTTGCTTGGAAAACTTTTATGTAGCTTTATTGCTCTTTCTTATTGAAGTATAACTCATCTAATAGTAAAAGATCAATATTTTTTATTTTCCTGTCGAACCATAAAAAAGTGTAATGCTTAAACATTCATACACTTGTAATTTACTCTCTCCATCCCGCAATTTACTCTCTTCATCCCATAATAAGTGTCCCACTTGACTCATTGGAATGTGCTTTACTTTTTTGCACACTGCTTGTACCATGGTGAAATTACATGAAGACTATTTCCTAATTTAGAAATGTGCTCTTACTTTGGGACGGACCAAAAAGGAAAATGTGAAATTTATTGCAGGACAGAGTATTATAATGCATTAATGTTTTGATTTATGATTGACCCAATTGTCCAAATTGTAGGGGGGATTGGAGAGTGGGATAGCAGGGAAAGAGAGGGCGAGAGAGCATTGCAACTTTTAAATTTCAGAATGCTTGTTTCCGTAACCCTGTGCTTTCTATTTGGAGCTGTACTATCTTGATTTTTTTTTTAAAAAAAACACACATGCATTCCCACGTTGAGGATTATTCAATTCTCTGCTCTGCTAAATGATTACTATGCTATCTGAAATTTTTACTTTATGAATTGCAAGTACCTAAACAAAAACTTTCTTGGCAAAGGGCGGCTATTGAGCACGAGAAGAAGGTGCATTCTGAGAACTATGAGCATGGTCAAGTGATGGAGAAGAACTTGATCTCAATGGCCCGGGAGTTGGAAAAACTACGTGCAGAAATGGGTAATGCAGAGAAAAGGGCTCATGCTGCTGCAGCAGTTGGGAATCCAAATCCAGGTGGGTACCTCCTTCATCGTTTGATGCTATTGGTGGATGGGCATTGCATGTATGTTCTGCCATCACCACCGCCAAAAACAACAAAAAAGCGAATTTACCATTCAAGTAGAATTTAGGGCAAAGTGGAAAATAGAACCAACATCTACAAGAACCGCCAAAACCACAATGAAGAAAAGAAGAGAAACAAATATTTGAATTAAATACTGAGTGTAGAAGACAGGAGAGTGGAGAGTGGAAGCAAATGCAAATTTTTCTCCTTCTCTGAAAACAATTTGTGTTAGTCTGGGACATTTTCTTGGTTATCACTCCACCTCAAATGTTGGCAGTTTATTGGTTAATGCACATATGCCAGTTTGTTTGCCTATATCATTTTTTATTACAGTGAAGGTTAAAACTCTAGTTTGACTGGTGGAATAGCTAAGCTATTTTATGTACTCTTTCTGTGCTCTTCTAATATTTTGATTAATTTGGTAATTTAAGGCAAAAAATCATTATATGCCTTTATGATATTTGACTTTTTAGGATGATTATGTTCAAAACAATCACGTAATGGTAAGAAAGCACTTAATTTTCTTAGAAAGGTAAATTTTCCAACTGTGAAGTACATAGCATAAACTTTGGAACTGAAAAATAGAAAATGATTTAGAAGTTGTTAAATGTATTAGTGTTTTAGAATCAATAGTGAAGGAGGTAGAGACGAGGTCTTGCAAAGCATTCTATCAAAATCAAACAAAGAAGAGAAAATGTTTTAGTCTGTTAAGGAACAGTTCACATCTAAAAGGCATCAGCTTAATTTGATGGCACACGTCTTCTCAAATGTAAGAGTAGAAACATGATAAATATGGCTTCATGTGTAAAAACCTCGCTGTAGATCTTCTCTCTAAGAAGTAATGGTATTTACCTTGCATGTTCTGGCTTTACAGATACACCTTATGCCTTTTAGTTTGTGAAAAGACCATTTCTTTCTCCGAAGTTATTGCAGTATATTTGCTGTTGTTATTCATGTCATCTCCATGTTTTGAGTAGTTAGTCATTTTTTGCCCATGGGACAGGTTACAATGGAAATTATGGCAATCCTGAAGTCAGTTACTCAGGAAATCTGTATGCTGCTGGTTATGGTCAGAACACAATGAATCCCATGATTCCTGTATGTTTTGTTCATTTACTTTTCTCTTTTTCTAGATACCTGCAGACACAGTTGTGTGATTACTTCTAGGCGTCTTTCATTTATTTAAATTATGATTGAGATTTTTTTTAATTATTTCAGCAGGGAATGCAGCCTGGTGGAGAAGGTTTTCCTCAGTATGGCCCTGGACCTGGTGCTTGGGGTGCTTATGACATGCAACGGGCTCAAGGACACAGATAGACTAGCTCACTCTAGGCTATGATCTTCTTAAGTGCTTGCCTGGGCAATGGTACTTCAAACTGAATCTTAGGTTCGTTGAAATGTTATCTTCTGATAGACATTTCAAAAGACATGCTATGTTATTATGGAGTTTGTAGTCCCTGCAGCAAATGTTGACAGTTCGTATTAGCTTTGTGTGGCTTATGTTGGTTTGGTTTTCTTATGCAAATATATGCTTATCATATGTTGATTCGATCGACATGTTTGCTTGAAATTTTCGTTATTGCACTGCTGTCGTTGTGAGATGAAGCAGGTGCAAAATGTTGCATGTTTGATTGGCCACTTACTCTGTAATGATGCGAGAAGGTGGGCAGTCATGTCTTTTTTTTTGAAATCAGTACAGCTCAGCTCATGCAACTTGAGTTATTTACTTTGAGTATCTTTTGGTGACTAGTTTTCTACCTTTTTTATCAAACACGAGTGAGGGTTTTCTTGTGAATGATGTGCATGTGTCTGAAAGATCTTTCTGCTGGATGTGAAATATGTTTTAGTATTGCCATAGTTTGGATACGGAGCTGCAAAAGAGGCAAATACCCATAGATTTGAAAGCAAAAATTTACACATGCGAAGATGAAAAGTCATCTATACGTGCAAAGTATTATTTATAGTTGGATGAAGTACTGTTGTGATAATGGTGAGGGCTGGGTGACTGGACTTAGTTGTCGCTTAATTGGGAGTTCTTCTTGCAGTTTCCATCTTTGGATTGTGCGGACCATGATTTAACACCGACCTCTTTCTCTGGCTTCTCTCTCTTTGGTTTTTCTATTTTGTTTGTAGCCACTCCCACTTATCTGGACAAGGTAAAATAATAGTTGAGCACTTGATCTACTTGCATCCCCATTGTCACACTATTAGTTAACCATAACTTCTTTGAAGCCACTAGTTGTAGTTAGTCCATGACCCAAGAAAGTTGTTGCAGCTAGCCTGCAAGATTATTTTTTCTTATTCTTTATTTCTTAGGATCAGCATGCACAGGGCTCGATTTGTATTATTGTTAGCTTAGTAATGAGGGTGAAATTACTTGGTCCTTCTGTGCAGCGCTAAATTCAGTTGAATCTTACCTCCTTCCCTACTGCGGTTTCACCGGTGAGTATTGATCATGCCTAATATGTTTATAGTTTGTATGGGGCATGCTCTGTCGGATTACAGATTGGTCCATGGCCTTTAGTTTACTGTAGGTTCATGTTAGTAGTAATAACTGGCGCTGTATTCCTGTACAACAACAACAACATTACCCCAGTGCCACAAAGGTTCTCACTTACAGTGGCGGTGTATTCCTATAAAGGGCAAAGGGCAAACCCCGGTGCGCCAAGCGCTCCCCGCCAAGCGGGGGTTGGGAGAGGGAACCATTTGCTAGAGCCTTTCCCTGACAATTGCCAAGAACAAAGAGGCTGTTCGCCAAGGTTCGAACCCGTGACCTTATGGTCACCAAATGAGCAACTTAACCGTTGTGCCAAGGCTTCCTATATGGGAGTAAATTTATTTGATCAGCACCTGAAGGGGATCATTCTTAGATCTTAAGCATTTTTAATCTTGAATTTGATCGTGAAGTTACTTTGTCATTGTTCCATTAAGTCTCACCTCTTTCCAGAATATGGCTCTGCAGCGAACTTTTTTGGTTCACATATATATATATATATATATATATATATATATATATATATATATTACTCGAGAGTCTGCAACCTTGTAAAGGGCTATAGTTTTGTTGGAAGAGGGATGGTTGCAGCGAGGCAGGAGATGTTGAGAAAATATTGGTTTATGGCTTCTATTTGCCTATGTTGAGTATGGTATGGTGAGGGGTAAATGTGTTGTGGGTTGGATATCAAGTGACTTTTTGGGAAGCTATCAGCTTCTGTTCATTTTTGTATAGCTGATTGGAACTTGGCATATAAAACAGGATTAGGTGAGTGCACAAGTCTCCCGCCATTGCGATACAGATTGCGATACAGATTGCCTTTTTGGGAAGCTATCAGTTTCTGTTTATTTATTTATTTTATTAATTTTTTTATTTTGTTTTATTTTTTTTTTGGGGGAGGGGGGAGAAGGTGGTGCTCAAACACTCAAGTTCACGAAGGTTACAGGACCTCAATCTTCTGGTAGCAATTGAACAATAGTATGTTCTTAGAAACACTTTGACTGTCAGAGTTGTGAAAATGATTTTTTTTCTATTTATTTGTTATTATTATTTCTATTATTATTTTGCCTTTTGTTTTTGTTGTTGTTTCTCGTTTTTGTGTCATTCTGAGTTACAGGGGAGGAATGGTGTGATGGGGTTTTCTAGTCCGTATATAGTATACTCTAGAAACTTTGTATCATCATATTAAGTTGAGGTTTCTTAATTAGTGCCGATGACCTCCTTCATATACACCAAATGACATCAGTTTAGATTAGTGATAGAAAAAATAATTTCTAAATATTTCTTATAAAATGATAATTAATTAACTTCGCCTCCTCCTAGTCTTTCTTCCCCCCCCCTCCTCCTTTCCCCTCCTCTCCATGCATATGATTGTCGTGAAGGGAGCTTTCTTTTCTTCTCCACTGGATTCTTGCCCATCATGTTCCCCATGTACGAGTACAAGAGCTTCGGCAAGTTACTATTCACAATTTCGCTGTTCCTTGTGATGTCTGAGAAAGTGAATTGACCATCAGTCTTGGCTGAATAAAGGAACGGGTTCAGCTCTTTTGATGCACGATAGGTATGCTGGTTCCTGGAAGATTTGATGAGGTGGAGCCGCATGAGTTTCCAGTCAAGTAAGTTATAATTTTTTGTGAGCATGTAAGATAATTTTTGTTTTATACGATGATTTGAGTTTTGTGAAAATCTAGTTAAATTTCATTTTTCTTCTTAAGTAGTCTAGACGGTGGCAGTTGGTGCTAATTCTAGTTTCTTTTGATGTAATTAGGGTTTTGTTTATTGTCATTGCTCAAATTTCTTGGCTTGTGAAGCTTTGTTAGTAGTGTCGGTGCGGATGAATTGCCTTAGGATAGTGGTGATCTGCCTTCATTTTTTCCATTATTTATTTTAGGTTGAGGTTCGGTTTTCTTATACCTTTGGATATGCGTAATATAATATAGCGTCTTTATATATCAGGATCAACAATAAATTACCCTCTTGCCAACGAGCTCTAGCTCAAGCGGCATCCGATGTCCCTTTCCACACGAGAGGTCAGAAGTTCAAACCTCACCAAATGCAATTTCTAGCACTTTCAAGTGTCACTCTTGTAATAGATTAAGCCATTCATTAATAATAATAAATAAAAATCTCTTGCAACCCTCTAGTTCGTTGACTGTATACAATCAAAACTTTGCTTACATATTATTGGAGATTATATGCTGGAGGCCAAGTTTCTGATTATTGAAGTGTGAAGTAGTCTTTATGGAATTACTGTTGAAACTGGGTTTCACCTCGTTTGCGACACGTCTATTTTTGAAAGTTCATAAATCATATCATACCTCAATGGGTGTAAGCATAAATTTGTCCGGTATTTAATCAATAAAAGCATTCTCTGGGATCTACATTGCCTTTTTTTGAATGTTACTCTTGACCCTCTGGTGGTAGATAGTTTGTGTCAATACTATGCAATTCATTTGTGTAGGTTATTTGGTGGCACGATTGGTTCTGATTATGAAAGTTAGGCTCTGACTGTATGTATTTTGTAGTTTGCATTAATAAGATTTGAAATTCGCGTGCTCTAGAGATAACCTAGGTCTAGGGACAAATGTTTCTATATTGGCTTGATTATGCATAGGGCAGAAGAGAGTCATATTATAGTAAGTTGTTGAGTCTTGCGTCGGATGAATTTCCTTGAAATGCTATTTGTTAACCTTATGTCCATCAGTTTGTATCTTTTGCAAGTGAAGTGACTTTTTCAAGTCCCTGTTTGGTGCATTTTATTGAAGGTTCTTCAATTATTGGAAGTTTGAGAAGGGGGAATGCTATAGTGTATCATCGTAGTATGTGTATAGGTGCCGAGGAATTAGCTAATTCTCTTCTTTGGATAAGCACCTGTATCTTGATCTTTGATTTTCAAAATCTTGGGGTATTTCGAGATTCCTCAGATTTATTGTGCCATAAAAACTGATCTTCTGGGAAACATTTACCTTTATGCCATTAGTGTTACATTGTAGTAAGAAGAAAGTTCTTTGAGGGAACCCAGAGCCTGATTTTGGTGCTCGACGGAAGGCGGCATTTGTTTAACGGGCATCGAGATTTATCACTAGGGATTATTTGCTATATATATATATATACAGGTTTGATTTCAGGGGGAGGTTGTTTTAGAATTTAGGGTATGTGGCTTCTCTTTGTATCAACACTTGTCGCGTGCGTGCTTGGGGAGTCTGAGGAGCGATGCTACTTGTGGTAGCTAAGAAGAATGTGCTAGTTAAATGATATAGACTATATATGCTCATCAGGGGCTCTGTTTGTAAGGAAGTTTTGTTATGATGAGTATTGATGGTACTTAAAAGACATTCATAGAACGCCAACTCGTGGTTTAGCAATAGATGTCTTTGGTAGAAGGGAAGTTGAACGACTAGATTCATGACGCTAAAACTCAGCTGATTGAGGGACAGCTTTAGGCATTGCTAGTCTTGGAACTTGAATAGCATAGGCAAATCTTGTGGATGCAACTTTTTTGGAGCCTTGTCACCTAGAGACTTCAGTGTGCTTGGACTTGTGGGATTGCACATTTATTGCTAGGTGATTGTATAGCTGGGTTATCGTATTTTCATATTGGACGTAATGATTGGGTTTTAGTAGTTACTCTTTTCTTTATTTTGTGATTATGTAGCATACATGATGTTGATTATGATTGCCTTATAGCAGATCAAAATTCAAAGGTGTCCTATGTCTTATCTTCCGCCTTACAATTATGCTTGAACTCTGTTATACTCCCATTAAAATTGCACGACATGCTTGATGTGTACCTACTATCCTATTTTTCTAACACTCCGATTTTCCTGTTTCCAGGAGCCGCCAGGCACACCAGATTACCCTGCTAGTGGATATGCATCTGCGTTAGCATCAGAAATGTGAAGAGGTAACTTGTTTTTTTCATCTTAATGGCTGTATATGTAGTACTCCATTTGTCCCTAAATGAATGTCCATTTTTAAGATTATTTTTGGAAAAAACTTCGTCCCTAAATGTTTATTTACCAAAACTTTTTCACTAGTTATTTTATACTTGGATGACAAGAATATACTCCCTCTATCCCGGAATAAATGTTGCACTTTCCATTTTGGTTTGTCCCAAAATAAATGTCACATTTCCAAATAAGGAAAGTGACTTGGTGCAATTTTAACATTGTACAAGTAATGTACAAACTAGTAAAACACCTTACTTAAAAACGTTGACGACTTAACTGTGACATGTATTTTGGGACGGAGGGAGTAGCATCTTTGCCAATAATTTATATAAAAAGTAAACATTTTCAGACTGTCCTCAAAATAAAATTTGAACACTCATTTAGGGACGGAGGGAGTATCATTGTTGACATAAGCTTAGTGCTGCTTTTAATGTTTCAGCCATATTTATCAGTTCTCTTCTACTTCTTTGTCTTAGCATTATATGTAACTCAGCTGCATTATTTGCTTAATTTTCTTTCCTTTGTGTTGTTTAGTAAATTATGACCTTGAACTATGTTTTCATCAGAGTGTACCTATCTTGGTATTGGCACATCACCTGCTTGTTCTTGAAGTACACTGACTATACCATTGCCTTGATAATACTAGTATATTGACCCTTCCCTTATCCAAGGTAATTTAGATTTGATTTTCTTTACAATATGGTGAGAGTGCCTCAATAGAAAAGTGTGATTTTAACAGTGCGGGATGGTGAAAATGAGTTGTGCTGCAATTTTTCCTCTGACATGCTATTTTCCTCTGTATGCCTTCACGCGGTCAAACTCTGTTACTGTTACTGGTCTGTGTTGTATCAGCTGGCGGCGTTATGGTGTAATGAAAGCATGTGTTGGAACATTGATCATTGTATGAGTTATGATTCAGATTAATTTACTTTCATCTCTGAATTTTGCAGATTGAATATTTATCCCCTCAAACTTAAAAAAAGAGTGGCAACTGATAAGTCAAATCGTCAAGTACTTCTTTACATTTCCTAACTTGCCCTCTCATTTTGATTTTTTTTTTCAAGAGGGTGATTCTTATTAGAGCCTTTCCTGGAGTATTTTGGGGTGAACCCTAAGTTTATACTATATTTTTAGAAGCATGACATTTTCCTGGGACCAATAAAGTGCTGAGTATTTTAGCCGACCCCAAATAATTTTGGGACTATGGCTTTGTTGTTTTTTATTTTCTTGGGGACTTGTGATTTTTTCCTTTTTGGTTGGTGGCTGATCATTCTCTTTCTTTACAGCAGATGATAATGGAAATTGCTTGCTGCCAAATATGGAGGTTTTTCTTGGAGAAAGACTATGCAGTCAAATGCATGGTGAAATTAATTATCATTACAGAAAGAAAAATATTAGGTTACTGTTGTCGCCAAAGCTATATCAAAATTTAAAGGAAGTGTTGCATTTTATTAGACTTTTGAGGCTTCCTCGTTGTGCCCCGTGATTGCCATCATGCCAGTACCTCTCGTCTCAGTTTGGCTCCCATCATGGCTTCGTACCTCTCGTGTGGAGGGTTTTAGTGTCTGATTCTGTATTGCTGATCATGGCTTCGTACCTCTCGTCTCAGTTTGGCTCCCATCTGTTAGCTATTTAAACATCACAGAACTTGATGGTGCCAAATTTTTGATGACGGTACTGTAGTTAGCACTGTATATTTCAACTCTTTAACAGTATTGTGTCTTAGCAAATGTGGCTATTTCAATGTAGGTTGATACTGACTCCAAACTGCTACCTCTGTTTCAAAATTTCAAAATAAGTGTTCAAAAAATTTCAAAGTTGCTCTTGATCAAGAGCAAATTTGAATAGTTTTTGAACATACTTGCTGGGACGGATGGAGTATTAACTAATGATTATAAAGGTGAACTATAGAAGTAATTTTCTTTAATAGGTTTTAAAGAAGTAATTTTCTTTAATAGGTTTTAAGAATGGAAGTCTTTCTCTAATACTAACAATAACTCTGAATAACATAACAGAAGGAAGTAAACAATGACCGCCCTAAAGTTGAAGGGAATAGGCAAAAAAATACTCCCTCCGTCCCAGAAAATGCTTCACCTTTTATTCAAAATAGTGTCCCGTTTGAAGCTTCACCTTTCCTAAAATGGAAAAGTTTTATTAATATTCTATTATACCTACCAACTATTTTCTCAACTCATTCTCTCTCCTAATTCACTATTACACTCACAATACTTTTTAAATTTACTATTTCCTCCATTAATTCTCTCTCCTATTTTCAATTTACACTCGCAACATTTTTTCTTTCCACCTATTTCCTTAATTTGCGTGTCGAACCTAAAATAGTGAAGTATTTCCTGGGACGGAGGGAGTACAGTACATATGCTTTCTTATAGTTGTAGTTGGTGCTGCTGCGCATGCAGAAACCCAGAAAAGGAGTTGCTCTCGAATTCGAATAGGCTAATTTGTAGACGAAATACAAGATTAAATTCGGTTCTCACCCAAGATTCATCTTAATTTTAGCTATAACTATATAAAAGTTGAAGTGCGTAGAGAGGAGTTCTTGAGTCTTTCCCTCCCAAATTTTCATAATATTAAACTATTTCATAAAATTTCAAACCCTGATTAGATTTAGATTAGATCTGATCTCTCTCTCAAACATTCCCCTCATAATTGTATAACCATGGTTGAAATGCAGTAGTAATTGTTGGGTGTAACAGGAAATGGTGAAGTAACTGGTGTGGCGGTGGTGTTTATTGATGATGAGGTGGTGGAAGGGTGGCGGATACCTGCAGTACACATACTTAAAAAACAAAAAAAAAAAAAAAAAAACAAACAAACAAACAAACAAATCACATACTTTTTGACAGTTTACATAATAATTATCACATTTTATATGTAATGTTAAAAGTTTTTTTAAGAAATGTTAATTTCAAAAAAAAAAAATAAAAAATTGAAAGTGTTACTTAAAAAGATTGAGCATTGTTTAAAAGAAATATTTAAGTGCATAATTAATCTTGTAAAAAATTGTAGATAATAACTATTTTAAATTTTAGTTTTTAATATATTTATTTAATAAAATAATAATGGGCAAAGTAATTTTTTTTTATTTAAGCCCTATATTCAATAATATACCCTTTAACCCCTTAACGTTTACACCTCAGCGGACTTTACTAATTTGTAATGCCAACTTAGCATTTTAATGAGTCAGCATGTCACATATGCATTTTTAACGGTGTAATGAAAACGAAACTGAGAACGTATAAAATTGTATATGAATATTAAAAAAAAAGTATAGGGGGCATAAAATATATTTTTTCCCGTGGAGAAAAACTAAATGTTTAACATAGTTTGTTCATGAAAATTATTATCACTCTATATGTTATATTTTTTATTTTATTTTCTTAAGAAAACTAAAATGATCTAATTATTGTTTTAAGCCCCGCAATTTAAAAAAATATAAGAATATAAAATTAAATACTTAAAACAATTTATTTTTGTTGGACATAAATGTCTTTTGATTATATTTTCTTAAATCATTTTTATATTAATACAATATCTTTTTTTATTTTTTTAATTAATTTGTTAAACTTATTTGTTTGTGTTTAATATAACTAGATTTGTATAAAAATATGTCCTCCCTCCTCCCATATTACCTTACCCATTTTGCTATTTTGGACGTCCCACTTTAAAGTCCCACTTTCTTAAAAATGAATTTTTTTAATACTTCTTTATTTATGGGACCCACTTGTCATACTCACACCACTTCTCAAATTTACTATTCTCTTCACTCATTTTTTCTCCTACCCACTCACAATTCCTACTTTAATAATATTATTCTTTATTTTTTGTTCTCAACAGTAAATTTCAACAGTAAATAAATGGGTAAGCTATTATATTATTATGGAACGGAGTGAGTATGAAATTAAGGGCATATAATTAAATTAACCCACAAGATATTGTATTTAATCGTGTTTTTGTTTTCCCCACATAATCCAGTCAACGCCATTTCTCACACCTGCATAACATCTTAGCTCACTGCTTCGTAGATCAAGAATGCAGTCTCTGTCACTCTCATCTGGCAATGGCAGACGACAATCAAGCGGCCTCCTTTCAAAAGACCACCGCTTTCGCTCACAGCGCCACCACCTGACCACCGACCAACTAAGCCTTCATCGCCCTCCAACAATCACCAAGATTTCATCCCCTTCGTCGCCTCATTGCCATGCGAACAAATCTCTTGGTCAACCCATTTGGGCGCCCCCTCTAGGAGATCCCATTTCAAGTTGGCCGAAAATCGGGCGTCAACCATGTTCTGTTCAGTGCGGCAATTCGTCGAACAGTTTGGATGCTGGAAATGTGGGTGAGACGAGTTTTCGGGGTTGGGTGGAATCGATTGGGGAAGGATTATCGACGGCGTTTCCGTTGTGGGTGGCTTTGGGGTGCTTGTTGGGACTTAAAAGCCCGAGTTCGTACAATTGGGTTCAACCCCAATGGACCATTTTTGGTATTACTCTCACTATGCTTGGTATGGGCATGACTCTCACTTTTGATGACCTGAAGAGTGCTCTGTCTATGCCTAAGGAATTGCTTGCTGGTTTTGTTCTTCAATACTCAGTCCGTCTCTTTCTTTCTCTCTCTCTCACACACACACACAGCAAGGTTACAGAAATTTCCTTGTAGAGTTTTTGATTGAATGTGTGGTTGTATAAAAAAAACACATTGTTTATGAATGTACTATATAGTTTTAGTTTGGTGAACTAGGGTATTCCTACTACTGACCATTATTTACGTATTTTTGACATGACAATTTGAAAACGAAATCGAGGTTATTGATAGTACTATTCTCACTTCACTGATTTGCAATGAAATATCAAGATTAAGGATCCAATTGTACGAATTCAAAACATCTTTTGTTAAGTTCCTGGCTTAAGTAGCTACAGGCTACAAGATTGCGTCCTGAATAGCTATTACGAAAGAAAAATATACTCCCTCCGTCCCTAAATGAATGTCGAAAAAAGTTTCATTTAGGGACGGAGGGAGTATTAAATTTATTCTAAACGAGTTTGTTGCATTGTACAGACAAAAAGATAAAAGGGGATTCATTTAGCCGACCATGTACTTTGGCCAAAGCTGAGCTGAACTGTTATTTGCATTGCTTTTGTTTATTTTCTTAAAATGGCATAGTGGTGTCAATCTTTGTCTATCTTATCTCCCATTCAACTGCATTCTTGATTCTCCCTTGCTCTCCTTTGTTTATTATATATGTACAATGTTGATTGATGCAGAATTATTTTGGCAGTGAACAAAGGTCTGCCTTGATTGCCTATTTTAAATAAGCTGATGGGTTTAACATGTTACCGTAATAATCAAGCTTTGTCGAACATTATTGTTATGTGCCATATAACAGCAATGTCAGTCGCACTTGGTCCAAAAAGTTCTTTCATGAGGTCTTTCGGGCGTTCGAAGTATTGAATAATTTCATAGCACCCTTCTTTTCTATGTTTTAGACTGGTTAAATGAGTGATGGCTATAGGTTAATGATGGTATACTGGTTATTGGTTACAGGTGATGCCATTGTCAGGCTATTTCGTCAGCAGGATCATGAACTTGCCTTCTTATTATGCTGCCGGTTTAATTCTAGTTGGCTGCTGTCCTGGGGGTACATATCTGTTGTATTTTTGTTTATAAGCCTTTTCACCATAATACATGTTCTTTTAACTAGAAGTTTCATTTGTTAATTTCAGGTACTGCAAGTAACATTGTAACTTATATTGCACGGTAAGTAAAACTTGTAGGAGCAATATGGATATTTCCTCCATTTAGATTAAAGCCAAAGCTCTAATGATGTCATTATGTTCAGTGGAAATGTGGCTCTTTCAGTATTGATGACGGCTGCAAGCACCCTGTCTGCCGTGGTTAGTCCTTAGTACCCCAGCATTGCCGATTTTGTAACTATTTCCTTTTTCTTCGGTTGATTGAATTATTTTCAGTGTTATTTTAATTTTAATTCAAAGTACATTAGGCATACTTTAATCTAAACTTAAAAAGCCTAATAATCAGTATATTCTACTCAGTAGCAAAATGATGATTCCTTATGTGCGTGGTTTTCTGGTACAGGTCATGACTCCTTTTCTTACGGCAAAACTTGCTGGTACATATGTTGCCGTAGATGCAGCTGGGCTGCTTTTATCCACACTGCAGGTTAATCAACCCCCCCCCCCCGGTATATTTATTTTATATTCGACATATTTTTTCCCATCATTTAACTCTGGCCACTTCACATAGGTTGTCCTTCTTCCTGTTCTGGCGGGGGCATTCTTAAATCAATACTTCAAAAGGCTAGTTAAATTGGTGTCTCCTTTGATGCCACCCATTGCTGTAGCAACAGTAGCTATTCTTTGCGGGAAAGCGATTGCACAGAGCTCATCTGCAATACTTGTCTCTGGCCGACAAGTGATTCTTGCTACTGCTCTTCTGCACACCTCTGGATTCTTTTTTGGTTATGTACTTTCTAGGTGTCTTGGCATTGATGTCTCCTCTGCAAGAACAATATCTATTGAGGTCGGCATGCAGGTATGTTACTCAAGTGCGGTGTATCATTCCCGAGTTGAGCCACTCCTATTCCTATTTTGAGAGAGATTTTTGTTATTTATATATGTGGAATTGACAGATTTTGTTATGTTTCAGAATTCGGTGTTAGGAGTAGTTCTTGCAAGTCAACACTTTGGAGACCCTTTGACAGCAGTACCTTGTGCAGTTTCGAGCGTGTGTCACTCCATCTTTGGTAGCGCTTTGGCAGGAATATGGAGACGTATGACTCCCGCTCAGGATCAGAATTGAAATGTTGGAACATGAAATGTTACAAGCAGTTGTATTTTTCTCTCCGTCGAATGTTGCCTTGGAGTATAATCAAGAGACAGAAGTGTAGTGTCAAATTCTGTTCCTGTAAATTGAGGAGCTTTGATAAATCTCCTATATCCTACTCCCTTTATCCCAAAACGAATGTCCATAAAAATTTCAAATTTGCTCGTGATTAAGAGTAAATTTGGAAATTTTTCGGACATTCATTTTGGGACGGAGATAGTAAATCCTACTGCATGAGATTTAATAGTATAACCAAAGACAGTGCAAGCTATGGGTGCATTTTCACATGTAATTTTTGTCATTTGTTCAGCCTCAGTTTGGAACAGAAGGTGATTGAAATCACTACTGTGTGTTTGGACTTTGGACAAACTTCTTCTCATTTTATTTTGTTTTATTTTTCTTTAATTTTCCCTTACGTTTTAACAAAATGTCTCACTATCCTTTTCCGTCCCTCGTTTATTTGTTGGTTTAGTAATGATTTAAAGACGTTTGAGATAATTAAATAATAAACTAGCTAGTAATCGTCGATGCTCGACGGGGCATAATAATAATAGTAATTGATTAAAAAATAAAAAGTTAATTATTAAATTGTGATTTTATGCCCACCTCTATTGTTATTTAGGGAAATTATGATTATTGATACTCATTCTTTGTCTTGGGATCGATCATCAATCATTTGCGTATTCAACTTGTGTAGTGTTAGAAGCGCTTATTAAACTTCAAATGGTTATAACATCCAAATGCGGAGAATAGGAATTATAAGTTTTTTACTTATGAACCATGAAAATCGTTTCAGCAGAGAGTGCATTCTTAACCTTGCCCACCTTCCCTCTCCTAGTTTTGGACAACAATGTAGGGTAAAACATTAATATGAAGTTACAGGGTACGGGTCTAAAGTTGACACAAATCACCTTTCGTGTTGGGATGAATTTTGCATTTCAAAAACTGTATGCATATTCTTCATTATCAAGAAATTCAGCATTCTTTGTAGCTCCACCGCAACCCCTGCTGATAGCCATTGTCACATGTCAAATTTACAAGAAAACGATATATTTTTATAGTGTGAATTGGTCGTATTTTCATAGATATTAAAGCTCATAATCATCTGTTAGACACTATTGAGATGGCCACCAAATTTATTCAAGAATAACAGAATCACCACATACAATAGGTTCAATAACACTCGCTCTAAATAAGATATGCATGTGATTAATTAATGAAATATAATTTTATAGGTTTAGTATCAAGATAAGTGATCAATTCAGCATCAATCCAACAAATGAACATACGAAAATCAATATTTCAACTCTATGAATTCAACTTAAAAAATTAAATTTATAAGCTGTCATCAAATAAGGATTATCATATGATTAGGAGCAACCATATGGATATCAATAGTTTAAGTTATAAAGAATTAAGAGCTCAAATTAGTTTCAAATGCATAAATTGTACACCATCAACACCAAATTTGATACAGACATGTTCACAAACATTAACTTGGTGCACATACCAACAAACTTATTACCTTTCAATTACTCTCTTGAACCTATTCGACCTGGCTATTAACTGAAATTGGCCAGAACCATTACAGCCCTGGATAACCGCACTAGACGAAAATGGGGTTCGATCTAATTGAAAAGAAAGGTAAAATGGGGACGAAATTGTGGGTGGGACGAAATTTGGGATTGCTAGAGTTTTGGAGGATTATGTTTCTTTTGTGAGTCTGGTGTTTTGGAGCTGCTCATGCTTTTATTATTCTTTCCATCTCTCTTTTTTTTTTTCTATTTTAATCACTTTACTTGTAAGACCCGTTAAATAGTTAGTTGTTGTTATTCAAGTGACTAACCCCGGTTAAACATTTAACGAATCGAAAATTAAAGTTCACCCTTGATCATTTTTGAATTTTATACTTTGACCCCCTGAAAAAATTCACTTGACCCCCTCAAGTTTTACTTCAATCCAACATATATAAACAGAAAAAAATTTAACCTTTTCTCTCTCCTTGCGCATTCTTTCTCTTTGCTTTCTCTCTCTTCACGCTGTGAGTTCAGATGACAATTTGATGAGGAGGAGGCGCCGCTCGCCACCACGCTCCAAGCCAACACTCAATCACCGGAACTGATTCAAATAAAGTAACTCTCTCTCTTCCTTCATCGCCTCTCCCTCAATTCTAATCTCAAATCCCCAAAATTTTGAATCCTAACAACTTTTGGTCTTCAAAATTGTAAACCCTCTTTCAATTTTTATGAATTTCGATTTGTACTGTTGTTGGAACAACTTCATTAGCTACGCCCTTTGCCTAACATTTAAGTCTATTATATAACTGCTATAAAATTGCTTCTTCCATTTTTATTTTCAAATGTTCTTTGTCTATAATATTTTAGAAATATTGTTTGATGTCCTACTTTTTTATTTCTTAATTAGACTTTATTTCATATCCAAATCATTTCTATTCCTTCCGGTAATATAGATGATATGGCTCGAGAAGCTGGTAGTGTCGATGTCGAAGACGATACTTTGATTCGTAGGTTTGATATTGCTCTTTCTCGTCCCTTTTAATTTTGTTGACGTGTCTCTAATTTCCTATCCATTCTGTACTTATGGAAGAATTACAAACGGAACTAAGGAACTATGCGAAATTGATGGAATGACTTATCAGTCCTTGCATGAAATGATTGAGGTAGTTTTCCTTTGTTAGACTCAGTTTTATTGTTAAAACTATCACCAGCATTGTTAATTAATGATTTTGTTCATTGTGTAGGAGATTGTAAGTTTGATCAGCAGAAGGAAACATAAATCGACAAAGCATGACTTTCAGTATTATGTATCAAGGTGGGTATCGTTGGGCTAATCACTTGACTTTCAGCATTATGTATCAAGATGGGTTCATCTACATTGCCATTACTGACCGTCCCATTACTCGAAACTTGGGAAGATGGCGGGGGGGGGGGGGGGAAATGCTGCAGCTGTTTGATTTTTGGTTCTATCAATTTGGGATTGTGATTTTTCATTTTTTGTTCAGAGGCAATCTGAGCCATATATCCGATGATGATGAATCAAACTATGCTTAGTGAAAGATGTATGCAGATACATGATGTTATGGTAATTCTATCAATGGAATAGACTGATTCCATCTGCTAATGGACGTTGCTGAACAATCTGAAGTTCTTCCATTTTTACTGATGCCAAAGCGTTTCTTGCAGAGAGTATGTCATCTTCTCACATCAAAGTGTGCTTTATTTTTCTTTAACTCTCTCATTTTTTTCCTATGGTCGTAAATAAGATGGATGCTAAAGGTTTACTGGTTGGTGAGAACTTAAGAAGGTTGAAAGAAATCAAAAGTCCTAATTTGATTTTATTAGAAACATTATGGGTGGATGCCCATTCTAAATACTTTATGCTTATCAAATAGAAGGTTTAGATATATAGGATCTTTATTACAGGTTGGACCGAATGTTTCCTAATTACGGGTTAAGAAATTAGCAGGAAGAACAACAACTGGATGAAATTACTCATAGAATGTGATCATGTGTATGATCTAAATTACTAAGGAAAATCAGAATGCAGGGCAACAATTAGAGAGTTATATAATACTCTCTCATTCAAAAGTAGTATAAATAAATAAAACCAAGTCAATGCTTGGAAACTCATTGGTTCAAAACTAATTAGAAATCACAAAGTACTAATATTGGTTCAAAACTAATCAGAAATCACAATGTAGGAAATAAAATATTGGTTCAATCCCCCACGCTAAGAAAAATAAAACATAAACTCTTCATGCTTACCTAATAAATCTATTTTTCTTGCTTGATTTGTTTGATTGCTTTAGTAACCGATAGTTGGGCATCCTCACTATTCGAAACATCGCCCAACAAACGTTTCCTTGGAGTTATGTCCTCATATGTTGATGTTGAACAACTATTCCCCATAAATTCCACAGGATGACCCTACATTGAATAAAATAAGCATAATAAATAACATATACACTTAATTTGTCATGAAAAGCAAATAACAAAAAAAGTGAAGTAGAAGAAAAGGTAAAGTTGAACATGGATTACCCCATCATTATCATTCAGGTTGGACACATTCTCAACTTCTACATTTGGTCTATAAGCCACCTCCTGCAGCTTAAAACAATAAAAAAATATTATTTATGACATAATATTGATAGACATTGTAATATAGTTTGCACTTACATCAGAATTTGCCAATGATAAAATTGAGTAATGGTGTCCGCATCCTATGTTATTTTCTTCACCGTGAAAGATCGTTTCTTATCAGAAGAATCCATGGTTCGTTGGTCGACCTCAACCTTGAACAAACATTGCCTTCCAAACATAATGCAAAAAGATTCGGGCAATTGATCCTGCTATATAATAAATATCATTTAACATTCTATAACCTTACATTACAATTTTTGGTTGAAAAATAGTAAGATGAATTAGTACCTCTGAAACTTCAGCAAGAACTTCAGAAGCAGACATCTTAAGCAAGGAAGAAGCAATACCATCAAATAGCACAAAATAAGCTGTGAAGACCCCGACCCGAAACCAACACGTGTCCCGAGCTGGAGCGTCCTCAAACTAACCCAAATTTCCTTGACTTTTAAAACTTTGATTTAACTTTCAAACATAAACACAATTATCATAACTATTTCAAATTAATTCTACACCTTTCTATGATGGAAAAGAGTTGACCAACTTTGAAAGTAATAAACTGTTTTAGTTACAAAAAGACATCGGTTATAACATAAAATTAATGTTTATAAATACAACTATTTAAATGAACTATACCAAAATACACTTTCTACGCCAACCTAATCATACCCCGACAATTCCCAAAATATTACTTCCAAACTCCTCACCGCCCTTACTTGGCCGGTCCGCCTGTCTTGGAATCTAAAAACATTAAAGGGAGAGGGGTGAGAATAAATCTCGGCAAGCTATTATGAATGCAAAGCAAGATGCCAAATAAGATGCAACACATCAAAAGACATATCCACATAATCGGTAGAGGCTCCCTCGCCGCCAACCGTCCCATACCGGTTGGAAACAACGACCATTTCATCATGGAATATATCCGCGAAACACATAAGTACGATAAAGTAACACTTAGAAGGATACTAAGCCAAGGTTTCATCTCCAAAAGGATATACACATCCAAGAAGCGGAATAGTTGATGAAGCGGTTCGGAACCATGAACAATAACGAGTACCATAGGGATTCTCGACACACAGTCATATCCCCAAAGTGAAACTAGACCATCTACCTCAAAAAGAGATGCTAGCCCACTAATCCCACACAAGGGGGACAAAATCGGTTACCAATGTATGAATTATAATGAACTTGGCTCGGTGCCATTATAATTCCATAACATTGCCCAACAACAAATACCAAATGGATTTTCATAACTAAGCACAAGAATAACATACTTGCTTAACCAAACATTGTATGATCCAAAGTAGGGATACATACCACAATAGCATATCAAGAAGATAGCAATACTATAACAAGTATTCAACATATTAGCACAACGGCTATAAATCTTTGTTTCAACAAGTACGCTTTAGGAATTCCAAAGTAGGGAATCCTACAACAATAGAATATCGTAAAGATAGAAATACTATAACAAGTATTCAACATATTAGCACAACGGCTATAAATCTTTGAACCAATCCCAAAACAATTTAGGAATTCCAAAGTAGGGAATCCTAGCATTTATATCGAAATATATCAATGAGTCCAAACGAGATTGTCGAACAATTCCTGAGTCGTATTTAAAGTGCTTCCTTAGTTCCAATTTAACCCATTTAAGGTGTTATTAAGTGGCCCAAGTAATCTACTTTAACCTAGGTTAAAAGGATTAAATTCATATTCCGAAAAGGTTAGGTTCCACTACTTTAAATTGGTTAAGGATCAGGCCCGGAGGTTACTAGTGAAAATTCAGTAGGAAAGGAAACTGGACACTAATTCTGTCGACATGGGCGACCGCCCAAAGGGGTATGGGCGACCGCCCAAGCAAGTGTTAGATGAAGGGAAATTTCTGTGGTTATGGGCGACCGCCCAGCTCCCTTGGGCGACCGCCCACCATGCGATTTTTTCCAGATTTCAAATGAATCAAATCTAAATCCAAGCATGCTCAAATTTGGTGAACTTAAAGAACTTACTAACTCATAACTCTCCTACTAAACCATGTGACCCCAAAATGATTTATTCTTATATCATTTACCCCTTGAATCTCTACTCATTTAACTATCACATTCCAAGTTTAATTTCTTAATTTAATTATCCCAAATTAGCATAAAGTACTTAGATTATTTCCACAAGATTTCCAACCCATTCCCCAACACATTTCAAGTTAATTCCTTTAAAACTAACTTCACCCATTTAACTAACCCATTTCAAGTTTTCATTCTCTAAATCTAACTCCACTCATTTCTTCCATTCTTTAACACTTCCAAGAACAACAACATTTTCCTATGACCTTAACCAATTCCTCCATTTCAAGAAAGTTTCCAAAGCATCCAATAAGCATTTTAACAACAATAACAACAATATATATCTCATGAACATTTAGAGGAAGGAAAGTCATAATAACTCACCTTAGACTAGGAGATGGATTATGGATTTCTTGAGCTTGCTAAACTCCCCTTGATGTTCCAAGCACAAAAGTACAACTTATTTTGAAAATGGAGAAGAAATGAGCTTAGGAGGATCTTGAGAGATGAGGCTTTCCATGGAGAGTATCCATGGAAAATGATAAGGGAGAAGGAGAGAATGATGAAGAAGGAAAGAAGGAGGATGGTAGAGTTAAGGGGAAAAGTATGGGAGATATGGGGGGTGTCTTGACTTTTAAGGAAGAAGGGGAGGATTTTAGGGGAATGGTCCCCTACAAGAAGAACTCTTCCAAAAAATTTAAATAACACTCCCAACCCAAAATATTTTATTTGTCCATTTTATTACCACTCCATCCTATTAATTTATTTATTTTCTATTTTTATATTTCCCCTAGAATATTATTTTATTTCCTTATCATTTTATCCTAATATAAGAAATCAAGTATATAAAAAAATGAACACATAATATTAACAATAATATTAAAAGCACTCAAAATAATGCTAAATTAGTGCCTAGGGTTAGGGTCGTTACATAAGCTTCGGTTGCATTTGTATCATTCGTATCCACGACAACAATCCTAATTTTGAACCTAAAAGAAAATAAATTATAAATAAATAATACGAATGAAGAGTATATACATAGTTGTAACTGACACAAGTTTTTTTATTAAACCTAGGGACGGTGTTGTCATAAGGGGTACTGCATTTTGGACAACTTTGTGTTCTTATCAATTCATTTATTACACCTTGGATTGCTACATGCGTCATAATACCACCTAGCATGTGAATCCACCTCATATATGGTAGCTAATGTGGTATAGATGCCAACCTGTAATGTCATGATTATATAGATGAAGAGTATATACATAAGTGTAATCGACACAAGCTTCTTCAATATTTATGGCATACCTCTCTGCATTTTAACAAATCAGCGATTGTCTTGACTTCTTCAAATTGTGACCACTCGTCACTATTGATAATCTTGCTATCATCGGTGACAGTAGTCTAGGTACGACTATTAGATGTTAATCCACTGTCACGCCTATTATAAAATAGCGATAAAAAAAACTCGGTTATTACACATAAACAAATAAAATATTGATAATGTGATGAAAATGAACTTCACACAAATAAATAAACAATTTTAATAAATGCATATACCAACTTGTTTAGAAACTCTGTTACTTCAGGAAAAGATGGATTGATAAGAATCTTTGACGCGTGCTTCATGGTACAAACACGGGTCTTTCCTATATAATGATTGTTAATGTCACACATTAAGTAATAATACTTCTTTAAAAGTATATATAAAAAAAATATTAAAATTAGAATAAATATTTAATCATATTTACCTTGAAATCTCGACAACATTACGAACTGCAAAACCAATATAACCGGTTCTTCTGTATTTTCAACTCTATTGTTAATATACTTTTTAATTATTCTCCATAAGACTCCCATAAAATAGCAAATAGTTCGAATTCGCTGTCAAAATATTAGAAGGCAATACATAAATTTAATAAAATATTTATAATTTATTTCGCTTCATTACTCATTTAAATACTATTTTATATAACATACGCATTGTCAACCAGTCTAACGTCCAACTTCTTAGCCTTGGCTGCAGATACGTAATCAAAATTATTTAAAGGTAATGCAACCTCACCAATTACATTAATCACCAAAGAACAACAATATCATGTTAGTGAATATCCTTATTTGTTTAGAAGCTAAAAAGTTGTGTGAGGTATAATACTCACCCAATACAAAATCCGCTTTGATAGTATTTTCGGGATCATTCGAAAAAAGGTTAAAGGGTGTGAACTCAAAACCATTATCAGAAATTTGGACAGATGTCTCGACTTCAGATACTTTGGTGGCTAAACCTATGGATAGCTTTCATTCATGATTTACTTTTGCTTTTTGGTAAATAGTAGTAACATTTTGTTCAACTCCAAAATTAGAAAAAAAAATTCACTTGACCTTCTGTAAACTTCGCCTTCAACGTGTTCGGCATATTACCGGGAACAGTGGCCTGTATTTTTGATCCCTAATAAAAAATATATAATATAATTAATAAAAATGGAAAATTAAAAGAATTAAGATGTTAATAATGCTAAATATATTGACAGATGAAGAAATAAATAAAGAAAAAATGTCCAATCGCTGACCTCACTGTCAAGTAATGTCATCTCGATATTCACTTTTTCGTACTTATCCGTCTGCTCCCATCTACGTAAGATTCGCACGTTTATGTTCTGGATCTTAGTTCTCTTCTCAATCGATTTAACAGAAATCAATCGACTTGTTGCCATTATCTGTGTCATAATTAAAAAAAAATATAAGATCAATACTAAATGAATGAGAGTAATACTGGGTTTGATATGGACTTTACATTCTTTTAAGGGACGGATATAGCAAAACAGGTTAAATGTATAAAAAATATGGGAACTTACTAAGTCTCAAACATGGGTGTATATTATTTTTTTTTCTTTGATAATCAGATAATTTTCTAATAACATGGATGAATGGGAATTACACCGGGTGGCTAGCAGAGATGGTTGTGGAAAATAGAATAGCAGAGAAGTTTGTAGAAAATAGAATGAGAGTGTTTAGTAAAATTGCTGATGAAATGACTAAGAAAAGTGAAAGCATGGTACTTGTTTTATGTTTATTTTAGTTAGAACTCGAATTTATGGTAACTGAGACATTGCTAAATGGGAGGCAATAGATTTATATATTTATAAATCATGGTAATGACTTACTTTTGCCAACTTTCCTATAAGTTTCAAATCATATATATATCTCTCTCTCTCCTCCCTCTCTCATTTTGGTTTCGTGTTTTGAAGTGCTCCCTGTTTAAAGTCAGTGATAACCTGCAATGTTATATCAGGCTCAATATCTCCTATCTCCACTGGGATCTTAACACTCCATGAATGTCCAAAAAATTTAAAGTTTACACCCATATTTCTCTCTGATGCCGAATCGCCTGCTAGAATGACTGAACTAAAAAAGATATTCAAGAACAATTGGTTTTCTGAGAGAAAACTCAATTTTCATTTTCCAACCATTCCAAAAACTGCCTCACCCATTACTCCTAAAAACATATATACATCATCTAATAACTACCCACTAAGTCCACTGATAACAGGAAATAAAAGAAAGCTTAAAACAGGAAATTAAATTCGGAAATAATAAAACAAAAACTGAATAAATCGTCTGCCAGCCCGCTTAGTCTTCAACTCTCTTATTTACCCCGCATCATCCTCCCCTCCTTGAGAAAGACTCGACCTCGAGTCTGCATCGCCATCACTATTACCATGGTACGGAGATAAATCAGCAACATTGAACGTTGGAGACACATTGTAGTTATCCGGCAACTCAATCTTATACGCATTGTCATTAATTCGCTCAAGCACCCTGAATGGACCATCAGCACGCGGCTGCAACTTACCAAAACGGCCCGCCGGAAAACGCTCCTTCCGCAAATGAACCCAAACTAAATCACCTTCCTGAAATACAACTCTCTTTCGATGTTTATCAACCCGCTGCTTGTATTTAACATTCTGCTCAATAAGGCGTTGACGCACCTGTTCATGAAGTTCTTGAATCTGCTTAGCATGCTCCTCCGCATCCGAACTAAACTTTCCGGTAATAGGTATTGGCACCAAATCCAAAGGGCTAATCGGATTGCGCCCGTAGACCACCTGAAAGGGACATTTACCAGTGGAGCGATTTTGTGGATAGTTGTACGCAAACTCGACTGTGCTAAAGTCAAATCCCATTTCGTGGACTGTCCCCAACCAAATCGCGCAATAAATTCCCCAAACTCCGATTAACAACTTCGTCCGCCCATCCGTTTGCGGATGGTAAGAACTACCGAATTGGAGCCTCAACCTAACTTCCGCCATAACGTGCGCCAAAAATGGCTCACAAACTTTACATCCCGATCGAAGTGAGAGACCTAGGGATGCCATGGAGTTTCACAATCTCTCGAAAGTACAATCGCGCCACCTGAGTTGCATCAAATGCCTTACTACAAGGCACAAAGTGTGCCATCTTTGAGAACCGATCCACCACGACCATGATAGAGTCTTTCTGCCTCTGAGTCCGCGGTAATCCCAAAACAAAGTCCAAGCTAACATCCTCCCATGGAGCTGTAGGTACAGGTAATGGAGTATATAAACCGGCATTGGCTCTTAGCACAGTCTTGGCCACATGACAAACCCGACACCGTTCCACATACGTGAAAACATCGCGCTCCATCCTTGGCCAGTAGAAATTCTCAGAAATCAATGCCATCGTCTTATCCTTCCCAAAATGTCCTGCAAGCCCACTCTCATGCCCTTCAAAAATGATTGCTACTCGTAGTGAACACATTGGAACACACAACCTGTTTCCTCGAAACAAATAGCCCTCTTGCTTCGTAAACCGCCGAAACCCCCATCAACACATTTGATCCAAATCTCACAACAGTATGGATCATCTTGATACAAGTCTCTAAACGTGTCAAAACCACAACCCTAACCTGCATAGTCAGCAACAATGAGTGTCTTCTACTTAATGCATCAGCAACTCGATTCTGTGTTCCCGCCTTGTGCTTTATTACAAACGTAAATATCTGAATAAATTCCACCCACTTCGCATGCCGAAAATTAAGCTTATGTTGTCCTTGGATGTACTTTAGAGCCTCGTGATCCGAATACAACACAAACTCCTTGGACAAAAGGTAGTGCTGCCAATGGTCCAAACTACGAACGATTGCATAGAACTCCTTATCATAAGTGGAATATTTCTCGCCTTGCGTCATTCAACTTCTCGCTAAAGAAGGCAATTGGTTTTCTCGCCCGGCTTAACACTCCACCAATACCAACATTCGACGCATCACAATGAACCTCAAAAACATCATTGAAATCAGGTAATGCTAAAACAGGAGCTTGCGTTACCTTTGATTTCAAAAGATGGAATGATGTATCGGCCTCTTTTGTCCATAGAAAACGTCCACCCTTCAAGCACTCTGTGATAGGAGCAATAATACTACTGAAATCCCGAATGAAACGCCTATAAAATGACGCCAAATTTCATGAAAACTCCTGATATCATGTATGCTAGTTGGCGTTGGCCATCTAGTAATGGCTTCAATCTTGGACCCATCCATCTTGATCCCCCCTTTCGTAACAACATACCCCAGAAACGTCACTTGCTCGGTCAGAAAGTGACACTTCTTTGCATTAGCATACAACTTCTGTTCTCGCAACACATTAAAAATCTGCCCCAGCTGGTCTAAATGCTGCTCCACCGATTTACTATAAACCAAAATATCATCAAAATAAACTACAACAAACTTACCAATAAAAGGCCTGAAAATCTGATTCATCAGTCGCATAAAAGTGCTTGGCGCATTTGATAGTCCAAACGGCATAACCATCCATTCATACAACCCATCTCGGGTCTTGAAAGCTGTCTTCCACTCATCTCCTGGCCTTACCCGAATCTGGTGGTACCCGCTCCGCAAGTCTATCTTCGAAAATACTACCGCGCCATGTAACTGATCCAATAAGTCATCGAACCTAGGGATGGGAAACCTGTACTTGATAGTGATCTTGTTGATAGCTCTGCTATCCATACACATACGCAATGACCCATCAGCTTTTGGCACCATCAAAGCAGGGACCGCACATGGACTCATGCTTTCCCTTATAACCCCCTTGTCAACCAACTCAAGGACCTGCCGCTGTAACTCCTCATGCTCTTTTGGCCTCATACGGTAGGCAGCCCTATTTGGAATAGATGCACCCGGAACAAGGTCAATGCAGTGTTGGATGTCCCTCATAGGAGGTAACCCTGGTGGAATCTCTGCGGGCAGAACGTCTTGGTACGACTCTAGAAGTGGCTGCACTGCCTCTGGAATAATCATATCTGCTTTGTTTCCCTCAATCAGTACTAGCACAAAAAACCTCTTCGCCTCTGCAATCGCATCACCAAACTCAGCCCTTGTAAGTAGATTGTTGCCACCAACACTCGACTGACTACCGCCCTCAACATTTTACCGTCGTGGGTCATTAGGACACAATGTAAGTGTTACCCCATCCTTCTTAAAGGTGTAAGTATTTTTAAACCCATCATGCTTAACTTGGCGGTCATACTGCCACGGACGGCCAAGTAACAAATGACACGCATCCATTGGAACCACATCACACCACACTTCATCCTGGTATCGCTTGCCAATTGAAAAATGTACCAAACACCGCTTGTTCACCTTTAGCTCACTCCCCTTGATCAACCAAGACAACTTGTATGGTTGGGGATGGGGTTCAGCTTCAAACCCAACTTGTCAACCATGATAGTGGAAACAACATTCTCACAGCTACCCCCATCTATTATCACATTACAAACCTTTCCTTTCACAGTGCATTTGGTGTGAAAAATATTATGCCTAAGCCACTGCTCATCCTCTGCAGCAGCTATATTCAACACTCTGCGAACTACCAAGGTAGCCCCTTGATCTGCATACACCACCTCAGCTTCACCATCCAGCTCCTTTTGATCATCACTCTCATCATAAACTGGAAAGGTATCTTCCTCAACTAAAGCCACAACATTTCGATTTGGACACTCAGCTTGATAGTGACCAATGCCCTGACATTTGAAACATCGAACTTGTTGCTTTTTCTGACTATTTTCAGGTACTACTCAGGTTTAGTCGCTAGTGGGCTTCTTGTGGTCAGCGGAGTCACCACTTTGGAAGAACCTGAGCTACCACCGCCTCGATTACTACCCATTTCGCGTCCCTGCCAGCGGCTCACAACCTTCTTACCCTTCAACTGTTTCTCAACTTTCAGAGCAAGTCTACAAACATCTTCATATGTCCAATATTGTTGCAGTTGTATAACATCCGAAATTTCAGAACGTAGTCCCCCAAGATAACGAGCAATCGTTTGCTCTTCTTCCTCCATAACATCACATCGCATCCTTAAGCGGTCAAACTCATTTGTGAACTCCTCTACAGAGAGATCGCCTTGCTTCCAGCCATGATAATCAATAAAAGCCTCCTGTCTATAATGCACAGGAAGAAACTTACTACGCATCAATTTTTTCATCTTCTCCCATGAATTAATTTTGGTCTTCCCCTCTCTAACCCGTTGTTTTTTCACATGTTTCCACCAGATCGAAGCATGTTTCTTTAACTTAACAAAGAACCAATTTAACCTTATGACTTTCACTCGGACTCTTAATATCAAACACACGCTCCACAAGATTCAACCAATCAATAAAATCATCAGGATGAGCCTTACCTTCAAAATCGGGAATTTCGACCTTGATGTCGCGCAAGGGATCAACCTGATTCCTGTAACCCCTTTGCCAATCACGAGCAAAAGGATTAACGTCCTCCTCACAATCCGCATCTGATGACAACCCTGACTCTGAGTCACCGTCAGTAGGGATCTCCAAACGCGTGAGACGCCTCTGGAGAGCTTGAACTTGCCTTCTCAATTCTTCATTCTCAACGTCACGTTGATCACGTTGTCGCAGAGCCTCTTCTGGTTGGGGTTCTTCACCACGCCCCCTCCCACGACCACGCCCACGACCACGCCCACGAACTCGTTCAGCCATTGATAAACCTGGCTCTGATACCAAATGATGCCGAATCGCACGCTAGAATGACTGAACTAAAAAAGATATTCAAGAACAATTGGTTTTCTGAGAGAAAACTCAATTTTCATTTTCCAACCATTCCAAAAACTGCCTCACCCATTACTCCTAAAAACATATATACATCATCTAATAACTACCCACTAAGTCCACTGATAACAGGAAATAAAAGAAAGCTTAAAACAGGAAATTAAATTCGGAAATAATAAAACAAAAACTGAATAAATCGTCTGCCAGCCTGCATAGTCTTCAACTCTCTTATTTACCCCGCATCACTCTCTCTCATGCTTCCCCCCCACCACCACCATTATTGATGTCTCTCATTAAATACTCAAATACGTCTTTGATGCACTCCTCATTAGACTGTCGTAACTCCCAAAACCATTATCTCTTCCTCACGTATGTTTTCCTAAGCTGAAATCTATTGTCATCATTCTTTTTTCATCCACATCGACCTGAAGATCAGCATAGTCATCTAATTATGTTCTATTGCCTCTGAAAAACCTATTTGAAAGAGTTAATTAAGAAATCCCGTAGGCACTCAACTATTAATGAAAAATGGAAAAAAACAATAGCAGAGTAAGGAAACTTAAAGTACTTATAGATCTTTCACTATTGATTACTACCGGTGTGTTCCTAATTCAATTATATTTTTCGCACACGGCACACCCACAACTTAATGTAAAGCAGATAAAATCTGAAAATCTGCAGACCAATGTTTCCAAAAAAAAAAAGAATTTTAATATCAGGGCAACACAGCTATTTATAGCGCACTGCTCTCAACAATTTCTTCTCAAGCAGCACATTCATTGAAAACTGATAATAGCGGAAGTATTTCAACGGGAGAGAGATTGATCAATTGTATGCTCTGTGATAGCAGAATCTAAGAAAAGCCAACACTAATTAAACCAAAGGCAAACAGAGACTTAATAAAAGTTGTTCAACTCATCATATAGTACTTCAGAAAAGAAAAAGAAGAAGTAAAAGAAAAAATATAGTTCTTGATGAAAACATAAGAAACTACATAGAGCAAATATGAATGCGATAACCAATTCATATAGAAAAGATGAGAAATTTGATTCTAAATCTGCATTTTATCTTTAAAGCTCACATCAGAACTAGAAATTGATTAAAGAATAAACAAACAAAATTGGAATGACCTCAGATGACCATAAAAGAAAGAAAGCAGAGGCAACTATGAAACCAATAGATAGACCAAAAAATGTGAGAAACATCATAACCATGTTCTAATAGAGATCTATTGTTTATTCGATTAATAGTGGTTTCTGATGGCTTGTGTTCAGCTGTTAGGTTAAAAAATTGTGAGATTTAACATACACTCCCTTCATCTCAATTTATTTGGCCACCCGATTTATTGTTTTCAATAAAACATTACTTTAGTTATCTCTTGTGAATGTAAAAGGTTGTAAGTTTTGAAATTGTCTATGGCTTAGGAACGTGAGACGAAACTCACAAGTGTTGTCCTTAGTGTTGGCAACACTAACAACAACACACACCAATTCGAAAACAACAAATAAATAGAAATAAATTTAATTTGCAGCGGAAGTAAATAACAATACACAAGAAATATATTTTTATCAAGTTATATAAATATATAACTTGATGGGTTCCAGGAGGGCAAGACCTTTCTATATATAATATGAATTCAATACAAGGTCAAAGAAGTTTCCTTAATGATAAATAATCATTAACTCAAGAAACAATAAATAAAGAACTCTCACTGAATACTAACACTCAAAACCTCACGAAAATATAAAAATATATATGAAACTCTCGAGTGTCGGACAGAGTGTTGCCAACACTGAATGGCAACACTTGAAGAGCAGAATTCTTTCTTGTGCAATTTGCGTTTTCTGAATTGGGTGATCTCAAATGTAGATCGACTGCACTATTTATAGGCCTCCAAAACTTGGAGCCTACTCAAAATGATCAGCTAACAGCCTTGAATTTGTTTCCACCATTTTAGCTCTTCTCGCCTCATTTGTAGAAGACTTGGTCTTCATGGCTTCTCTTGCTTGTACACTTCTGCTGTAGACACCTTGTATTCTTAACCTAATCTCTCCCTGAATAGCTAAATAATATCTCTTTTACTTGGTCATTAATTAATCATATAAACAACATGTTTATATGTTAATTTCTTCATCTCCTCGCAACTCACGCCTGGGCACTTTCTATTGACCTATTCAAGCTCACAAATAGCAGACTAACAACTGATATTTAAACATTAATTTACACATTATTATTTGTGAAAAATATAGTAACTATTCTGGTGTTGCCAAATCCAAATGGCAACACTGGTTTGCAACACTAGGGACAACATACATGGCAACACATGATCTAACATTAACAATCTCTCCCTTAGTTACTGATTTCTTCACAAAATACCAACGTGATGTTCTTTACAAAACAGTTAGTCATACTTAACAAAAAATTCAAAAAATGACACATCCTCATTAGTGACAACATAAACCTTCAGCCAATATTAAAATATTTTTCAACCAAAGTATCACACTCACAAGAGTGGCAACATCAACCTCCAGGCAAATATAGTCACATAATTTCGAATATATCTCCCCCTTAATCACGAAATTAATAACTAACCCAAAATAATTATTAATATCTTCAAACAACCACCCAAACATTTAGCAAAACCACCTAACAAACTTTGAAGAAAATTTAGCCGAAACAAAGAAAAAAAAAACAGAAATATAATTGTTTAAACATCACAAACCGAATTAAAACAAATAAAATTGTTTTTGAAACCAACCACCAAATCAAACAACCTTTCAACTTTCTGCATTTCCAGCATTACCAGCTCCTTCTTCACCTCCCTCAGCTGCACTCGTGCGACTTGGTCCAGCTCCATCACGATCATGCCTTGGCCTTGATTGATCTCCCCCTAATTTGGAAGAAATCAATTTCACCATATTCATCATGTCTGAACGCATATATGAGGAAGTGAATCGTTACAGTTGATTGGGTTCTTACGTGGGAAATAAATGAGAGAGGCTGAAAAGGAAATGTGTCCAGTATAAATGAGACCAATGGAATACATATGAATGCAACTAAGAAAGGAAATATCAGATGGCGAGTTTCACAAGTTAGTCACATAAATCTTTCCCAACAATCCTTAATATTTCATTTACTCTAGGGCTTCAAGACTTATGTTCAAACTCTCTGCTATAGCATCATTGCAAGACTGAATATATAAGAGTTTCAAAATTGTATACATTCATAAGGGATTCAGCCACTGATATTAGCTTGGCATATCATAGCATGGAACTTATTTTGGATAAGGATATTAAATGAAACTACAAAAAGAGATTATTTCAGATGAGATGATAAATTTAACCTGAAATTGTACTACTTCCTTCCATTGAAAATAAATAGATAGTTATTTGTTTCTTCTATGTATTAAAATAAAAGAGACTAAAAAAAAATACAAACCTCTACGTGCAGAAAGGACAAATAATATACTGAATTCTCTATGTTATCAACAGCAACCAGATTAACAAAAATGGCTTATTTGTATTCCCTGATCAGGTTCATGGCGAAGCGGAAAAGGGAGGCAGATAATTAATTGCAGAAAAATAAGGGAATAGTGTAGAATTACCTTGGACGGCTATGAAATCACTCAGATGTGTCTAGCAGATTTACTGATTAAAAAGAACGCAGATAGAATAATATGAAGACATCGTTATAAGAAGAGGCGAGTAAGTCCTAGTACTATAGGACTTTTTTTAGTTTTAGTTTAGTTGCTGATTTACATTAAGTCTATCTAGCCAATTGAAATCAAATTTCAAATATATTTGATTTGTTAAGATCCGTATACCTCAGTCACGGAATTGGGATATGAGATCAGCTTTAGATTCAGATTTCATCAATTTAATATTTGAAGTAGTGTTGTGAATTATGCGTGTGTAAAATCATTTATGCAGCCGGATATTGTAGGATTCAAATTCTATAGAAATAAAATATTTGATGTTAATAAAAAATAATTATTCTGTAAAAATCAAATTGAATTACATAACCAACTAATCAATCAATTTAAAAATGAGATTTAATTTTAATTTCAAATAATTATAAAGAACAGAAAGTAAGTGATTGAAATCACTACTGTGTGTTTGGACTTTGGACACACTTCTTCTTATTTTATTTATTTTTATTTTCCTTTAATTTTCCCTTACGTTTTAACAAAGTGTCTCACCATCCTTTTCTGTACCTCGTTTATTTGTTGGTTTAGTAATGATTTAAAGACGTTTGAGATAATTAAATAATAGTAAATGGTTATTATGGTTGACTAAATTAATTGGTGGGACAGACAGTTATGAGATGACTGAATTAAAAGGTTTGTTGGAGCTGTAAATTAAATTGCACTACAATTTCTCATGATTTAATAATATATAATCATCAAATCAAATAGTAAAGATTAAGTTATCTTATCTAATCATGATCATGCAACCACGCTATTTACGTACAACTTTAATAAATACATTTCCATTATTAAAAAAAAAACAAAAAAAGGAAAATACGTACTCCCTCCGGATGTATTTTTGTTAAAAGGGTATTAAATACAGTTGCATTGAATGAATTTTACATTAAAAATAATGAAATTTTCTTATATTTAAGAAAAAAAATCAAGTTTTTATTTATAATAATAGTTACCGGAGGAGTAATAAAATAAAATAAAAGTTGGGGAAGTTTGACCTAATCCAAATTTCTAGAAGAAGAATAGGAGATTTAATAGGCCACTTCTTATATCCGGTGGTCAGTTTGTTACTACTACAATTCTTCTATAAAAATATGTTTATAAAAAAAAAAAATCTTATATTTCTATCCAACATTGACTTTTGAGCCGGTCTCCCGTGAGAACATGGGATCCGTCTCACGCATTTGACGGCCGACCCACGACCCACGTGGGCATTTAATTCGCCACGTGGCACTTTTATGCGCCAATTTTTATTTTTTTTATTTTATTTTTTAATTTTTTTTGTTATATTTTTTTTTCAGAGCAAAAGTAATAGTTACCATACATATAAAGTAACATTGGTCATAAGTAAACGTAATACCTGTTTTTAAAAAAATAAAAGCTCGTTTTTACCCATTTTTTTCAAATGTAATACAAACTATATGTATTATTTTTGAAATGTAATAACTTATGTATATGAATGTAATAGTTTATACAAGTAAATGTACCACTTTGATAGATGAAATTGTAACATATTTCTATAGATAATGTAATACTTTTACATGAAAACATATAGATACTTATACATATGTGTTACAATTATGTACAAATACTATTATATATAAATAACACGTTTGTTACATTTTAGTTATAATAAGTATTACTTTTGCCAAACGAAGAAAACATAGGAAAAAACATTATTACTTTTATGTATATATGTATTACTTTAATGTATACAAACTATTACTTTAATGTATACAAACTATTACTTTAATGTATACAAACTATTACTTTATGTTGGCTGAAGGATTGGGCCAAGACAAATGTGGGCTGATTCCAGAGCAGGCGGCGCCGATTCCAGGCGATCGCCCATATGCAAAAAGCTTGGGCGGAGGCGTGGGTTGGCTTTGTTGGGCGGGTGATGGGTATGGAACCGACCCGTCTCATGAATGAGACGGGTCATGCTGTTCTCACCCAAGTTTTTGTCTTGACTTTTTAACCTTTTTAATAAGAAATGTGTTAGTATTTATTTGTATACGGAGTATTATTTATACTATGATAAATTTGTTATTTTTTCATGTAGAAATGTGGTTAAATTAGCACGATAACATTAATCATAATATTTGAATTACCTAAAATAAAATGGAAATGAGACTCACTTCTCTCTATTCATAATCATTACCCATTTACTCCACTTTTTCTCTCCTACCCAACCATCTACATTCACAACACATCACCTTTTTCACTTTTTATCTTAATTCTCGCACCACCACAAAAAGTGCGTATGTTCCTGGAACGGAAGGAGTATGGTACATAAAAGTGATATATGAAATCTCCGATATCACTTTTACGTATCATATTATTATGTACTAAAAAATATTATAAGATGATAATTTATTAATATTGAGATTATCATATACTCCCTTCGTCCCACGTGAATAGACACTTATTTTCTTTTTGGGACGTCCCACGTGAATAGACACTGCCCAAAATGAAAAAGAATTTATTATTTTATATTTATCCTACCCCACCCACTCATTCTCTCTCTTCATTTCCTACCACACAATTTATTCAACCAACTCCACTCATTCTCTCTCTTCATTTCCTACCACACATTTTCATTATTATATTCATTTTCCTTAGTTATTGTGCCAAGATTTTTGGTGTCTATTCACGTGGGACGGAGGGAGTATAGTATAAATAAGACCGGTTCTTGCTATGCTACAGTACAATGAACAGTTTTAAGTGTCAAGTTTTCCATTTTGCCCTCATTAAGTTGTTCCTTTCCCATTTTGCCCTTTTAAAAAAAATTATTTTTTTTTAAAAAAAAAAACACGTGTCCTTGAACACGGGCTTTTACTAGTGATATTATAAATCACACTTAGGCTCCGTTTGTTTAGCGTAAACATTTTTCGGAAAATAATTCCGGCAAAATGTTTTCCGAAAAATGAAAATATTTTTCGAAAAATAAGATAAAAATGAAGTTTTCCCCATTTTCTGGTGCGAAACAAACACCGAAAATAAGAAAAATGTTTTATTAAGTAAAGAGTTAAAAATATTTTCTGGTACCAAAAAACATTTTTCCCATTTTCAGATACCAAAAAATATTTTTCCGCAAACAAACAGAGCCTTTAATGAATTTATGAAGTAAAGAGTTAAAAATAAAATAAAGAGTCAAAAAGGATTACAGAATATGGTACATAATAAAAGTGATATACGAAATCTCCGATATCACTTTTACGAATCATATTAATATACTCCCTCCTCCCTAAAAAAGATTGTCGTATTATACATTTTGCAATTATTAAGAAAAGTTTCACCTTCTTGTATCTTAGTAGATTTGCACTAACATTCATGTCTAAGTTTAAAAATGAGACATACTTTTTGAAACGAATAAAAATGACAAATGGGACAACTTTTCAGGAACGGAGGGAGTACTAAAAATTATTTTAAGATAATAATTTATTAAGATTGAGATTATGATGATATTATAAATAACACGTGATGAATTTATGGAGGTTGTAAAGAGTTAAAAACAAAATAAAGAGTCAAAAAGGATAAGCGAATTAGACGCCTAAACAAACACTAATTTTGCAATATTTTTCCTAATGGGTTTATTATACCATAATTAATTAAAGGATTTTACTATCTCGGTCTCGGCTCATTATATATATTCCCATTCACTTGAAGATCTTCAGATCCAGAAATAATCAAATTAAGATGTCGTCGTCTTCATCTATAGTGTGCTTCGGTGAGATGCTAATCGACTTCGTGCCGGACAGTGCCGGCGTTTCCTTGGCTGAATCTAAAGGTTTCCTCAAAGCCCCCGGCGGTGCTCCTGCTAACGTCGCTTGCGCCATTACCAAACTCGGTGGTTCTTCCGCATTCATCGGCAAGGTAATTTATTTATTCAATGTCCTAATCATACATTCATATTCTTATTTTAATTTCAATTGATGGATTGAAGAATTATTTATTCAATTTTATAGGTTGGGAAAGATGAATTTGGGTACATGTTAGCGGAGATATTGAAGAAGAACGGGGTTAACAGTGATGGAGTTTGCTTTGATGAGCATGCCCGGACGGCGCTTGCATTTGTGACGCTGAGGAGCGATGGAGAGAGGGAGTTCATGTTTTATAGGAATCCTAGTGCTGATATGTTGCTAAAGGAATCTGAGATCAATATGGAGATGGTGAAGAAGGCTAAGATCTTCCATTATGGATCTATTAGTCTGATTACCGAGCCGTGTAGATCTGCTCACATGGCTGCCATGAAAGCTGCTAAGGATGCCGGTGTGTTGCTGTCGTATGATCCCAATGTTAGGCTTCCTCTCTGGCCTTCTGCCGAGGCGGCTAAGCAAGAGATTATGAGCATTTGGAAAGAAGCTGATTTCATCAAGGTATATATGATACGATACCAGATCTCCTGTTTGTAACACAATTTGTATAACTATTGATCTAACAAACAAATCACAAATATTAGGGCTAACATTATGAGATCATCTAAATATGTGAATCGTCACACAATAAATGTCGCGTTTTTCTTTAAAACAGTCAATTACGACACTTATTATGGGACATAACGGCTGTTGATGTTTCTTCAGATTGGCATGTAATTTGAAATTGACTTTGTCTGATTTGTGATTGAAGGTGAGTGATGATGAGGTAACATTCCTTACTGGAAAAGATTCTGACAAGGAGGATGTGGTGTTGTCGTTGTGGCATGATGGACTTAAACTTCTGGTTGTCACTGATGGCGAAAAGGGTTGCCGATATTTCACCAAGGCATGCATGCTCTCTTTATATATATGTTTGATTCGATTAGGTGTTTATCTTTTACTAATAATTTGAAATCAAATGGTTACAGAGCTTCAAAGGCAAAGTGCCTGGGTTTGCAGTGAAGGCAATTGACACGACAGGAGCTGGAGATTCTTTTGTTGGTTCATTGTTGGTTTCCATTGCTAAAGATCCCGCTATTTTCCAGGTAAAATTAGTGATTAATTATTCATAGAAAAATGCATCTGCAATATCTTTATTCCTTGTTTATTTATGAATATATGAATAATGCAGGATGAAGGAAAGCTGAAAGAAGCTTTGACATTTGCGAATGCTTGTGGAGCTCTTTGCACAACTCAGAAAGGAGCAATTCCCGCCCTTCCAACTCCTGCTGATGCCCAAGCACTCATCTCTAGCTCTAAGGCCAAGTAGATATAGTTTTGAAGATATTTGGTGATTGATTTCGTGAGGTTTCTGTTGATGATTTACATTTTATTACCTTAATAAGTACATTTTCTTTAGTTGATTGCTCGTGGATTATGTTTGCACTTTTTTGTTTGTTTTTCTCCTTTTCTAGCAAATCTCTTGTGTTGAGAGTCAACACCGACTCTAGATTTATCTAGAATATTCTAGAGCTTTTTAGAATGTTCTACCGACTCTAGATTTATCTAGAATATTCTAGAACTTTCTAGAATGTTCTACCGACTCTAGATTTATTTAGAAAATTTGAGAGCTTTAGAATGTTCTACTAACCCCTCTTTTAGAAGATAGAAGAAGGCTCCAGAGAAGAAGAAAGGAGAAGCTTCATATTTGAGAGAGGAGCCCAAATGGGATGGAAGTTTCTGGAGAGTTGGGGGTGATTCCTTAAGCAACTTAGGATGAGTATAAATAGGGAATTGACTTTCACAATTTGTGTACTCATGAGTTAGTCCAGAGAATAAGAATTGATTGTAAGGCTCCTAGTTTGAGCTACAATCTAGTGTGGTGAGTGTATTAGTGTGTGCAAGAAAGCACTTGTACTTTTTCCATTGTGTAGTAATAATAATAATAATAGTGTTTATTATTATTACTTGTGGTTCGCCAATTCGGGTACGAAAATTCAACAATTTGGTATCAGAGCGGTACGATCCGGGATCGCGGGAACCGTTATTGAGGCGTTGTTCGAGATCGTTGCAGGTGCACAGTAGGAGACTGTGAAGCTCGTGGTGGGAGACCAGGCTTACTTGGTGACGTGCACGGAGGCAGTACCAAGTCACGATGGTAGATTCGACGAGCGCATTTGGTGGAGTCAGGAGACTCAACAATGGCAATTATAAGTATTGGCGAACGTGTATGCAGTCGTACTACAAGTACAAGAGTTATGGAATGTCGTGGGTGGTAGTGAGACCACGCCACCGGAAAAGGAGGACACTCAAGCATTCCGAAAATGGGAAGCAAAAGCCAGGAAGGTTATGTACGCGCTAAAGATTAGCGTCGAGGACAAACTTTTGGAGCATGTCGAGGATGCACAAACTACAAAAGAGATATGGGATACATATGCGTCGAGAATGAGCTTATGTCTACTACGCAGAAGGATCTAACTGTAAGTCAATATTTCAGCAAAGTTAAATCTTTATGCCATGAAATATCGAAGTTAGATGTAGACTCAAAGATTAATGAGCAACGGATGAAAAGAATAATCATCCACGGGTTGAGACCCGAGTTTAAGGGGTTAGTTACGGCAATTCGTGGTTGGGCCACACAACCATCTCTTTTAGAGTTAGAGAGTTTGCTGGCTAGCCAAGAAACGCTAGACAAACATACATCTAGGCCTTCAACGCCAAAATCAATGGATTCAGAGGAAGCACTCTTTAGCCACCGAGGTCGCGAAAGGCAACAAGGACGTGTTGTTGTGGGATGGAAAAAGAAAGATGAGATCCAAGACGAGCATGAAGGTCTGAGGTATAAAGGATGCTCTTATGCAGGGGGAGCTAGGACGAGAAATGAAGATAACTCTCGACTAGATGACTGGAGACAAAACAACGAATCTTACAACTGTGGTTGCAACTGGCATTTCCTAAAAGATTGTCCATTCAGGAAAAAGGTTGTCGAATGAAATGCAGCTACCAATCAAAACCCCTATGATAGCGAAGAAGAGTGGGACATGGAAGCATCCTTCGCAGATATAAGGATTCATAAAGACGACCCAGAAAAGGAAGAATGGTTTGAGGACCACGCCTACCCAGTTACTACCGAAGAATGTTGGATTGATGACAACGTGGAAAGCGAAGAAGAGATTGACTTTGACGAAGGACGATGGTTTGAAGCTATAGCTTCCACGGTCAACATTGGATGTAAAGACATTTTAGACGATAACGACACTTTAAAAGCATTAACAAGCATGGTCGAAGTTCGTTCGAAGGAAAAGACACTTGAACTGGCCGACTTGAATTTGGATGCTCCATAGCTTATAGACGAAAAGAAGTTAGAGATAAAGGGGGAGCAACATCAACATGATTCAACACATAAACAAGCTCGAGAGAAATTACCGTTGAATGTGGATATCGAGAAGCAATGAAAATTGCTCCGAGAACGATCAGGAGTAAGCAATGTCACGAACGGGCGCACGAAAAAGACGATTGAAGAGAAAGGTAAATGGTAAAGGAGCGCCGACGAAGAAAAAAGCCAACAACAAGGATCAAGTGGGAGAAATTCGCTCGTACGATTTAAGAAGAAAGAGTCAGTGTTGAGGGGGAGTGTTGAGAGTCAACACCGACTCTAGATTTATCTAGAATATTCTAGAGCTTTCTAGAATGTTCTACCGACTCTAGATTTATCTAAAATATTCTAGAGCTTTCTAGAATGTTCTACCGACTCTAGATTTATCTAGAAAATTCGAAAGCTTTAGAATGTTCTACTAACCCCTCTTTTAGAAGATAGAAGAAGGCTCTAGATAAAGAAGAAAGGAGAAGCTTCCATACTTGAGAGAGGAGCCCAAATGGGATGAAAGTTTCTGGAGAGTTGGGGGTGATTCCTTAAGGAACTTAAGATGAGTGTAAATAGGGAATTGACTTCCCCAATTTGTGTACTCGTGAGTTAGAGTCAAGAGAATAAGAATTGAATGTAAAGCTCTTAGTAAGAGCTATAATCTAGGGTGGTGAGTGTATTAGTGTGTGCAAGAAAATACTTGTACTTTGTCTATTATGTAGTAATAATAATAATAGTGTTTATTATTATTACTTGTGGTTACGCAATTCGAGTACGGAAATTCAACATCTTGTACATTTGTTTATTTATCTTTATGATTTCAATCAAGGAAGAACATGGAAAGATTTCTCAAGACATCCATGTTGATAAGTACTCCAATCATTTGCTGCTCCCAAAATAAATGTGCATTTTTGCTCACGACCGAATAGGCATTTTTTTAGGATCGAGGTACTAACATTGATACAAAATACTCCCTCCATTTCATGATAATCTATAAAATTATATCTTTTGAACGTCCCACAATAATTTGCACTTTTCTAAAATATAAATGGAACTCACTTCTCTCTACTCACAACCATTACTCACTTACTCCACTTTCTATCTCCTATACAACCATCTATACTCATAACACATCACCTATTTCACTTTTTACCTTAATTTCCTCACTCTCCCAAAAAGTGCACATTTAAGTGGGACGGAAGGAGTATACAACTTTTTGTTTTTTATAATATTTTACGACAAAGGTAATTACATTTGATCCTGAAATTCACAAGAGAAAGAGGGGTGAAACGAAAAATAGGACCAAATTTCATTACATGAAAAGCACCATAACTCATGACTAAAGCATAAACATCGTCACTATCACTAACTATTTCATAAAATAAACTAAATGTTCCCCAACGCATCTAAGGCCTATTCCCTTTGAATAGTTATACTACAAAAAAAAAAAAAAAAAATTGAAGGTCCATAAATCCTATTAGATGATCTCTTCTTCCCTTGCCACAATCTTGAATTTCCCACTTGCTTGTTGCTGCAAAACAAAAACTCATCAAACAAATCTCATAACCTGAAAGGGCCGAAACAAATCAATCCGAGGGATCAAGAAAATTACCTTCTTCCACAGATCTGTATGGCGCTTACAGAATCCGGCAACAATGGCGGCACCCTTGTTCTTTTCTTCTTTATACTCAATCGACAAATCTTCCTTAAACCCACAAGTGATATGGAAAGCCAGTTGACACTTTGGCTCAGAACAATCAATAGCACACCCATTTCTAGTCTCACAAACATAACAACTCTGTTCCCACCTTCTTGGAGGAACCTTAGTACAATCAATTCCCTCCCGACCTTCAGGATCACTAAAGAATACCTCAGGAACAAAAAGAGCACATACAATGTGTGCCCATTTGCCATCAATGGTCGGCTTCAAAGCACCACCAGGAACAGGACACAAACAACAAGAAAATGATTTTTTATGAGATGGTTTAGAAATTAGGCATCGAGAACAGAACCAATCACCTTCAGGGACACCCTTTGCAAGTGGATGGCCATAGCAAGTGGTGTGAACCATTAGATCACAGCCATCACAGAATACGATTGGATCAGATGGATCTGCATCTGTGCTCTGACAGACAGCACAAACGATCCCATCTTCTTCGATTTCATCTTTAAAGCTATCTTCCTCTTCTTCAACAATGGTGTCCAATTGTTGAATGTTGTTCGTGAGTGGCTTTGGAACATTTTTTGATTGGGTTGTTTCTTCTGTATCGAAAGATGGGTTGTATTCAAGATTAAGATCGAGAGGGGCAAAGGGCAGCGGAAGAGCCCAAATCCTTTTCTTGGCGGGTAAAGAGTAGTTGTTGGTAGGAATTTGGGGAGAAAATGGAGACGGGTCTCGATTTTCTTTTCTCTTTTTGGCGGGAAGGCAGGAAAAGGAGATTGGTACGTTGTTGTTAAGGTGGGTTTTGGAGGATTCTTCTTCTTGTTGCATAAGCCTGAACCTTTTCAGAGGCGGCAAGCCATGAAATCTGTTCTCCATTCTTGTGTGTGTGTGTGTGTGCTTGTGTGTGTGTGAGAGAGAGAGAGAGAGAGAGAGAGAGAATGAATGCTTAAATGGAAAAATTTTGGATGATTTGAAGAAAATTTGAGATTTTGGAGGAAAATGAAAGAAAACCCGGGAGGGTTTTGAAAGTGAGATTTCGGGAATTTTTTGTTTTAAGTATTTGAAATATGGCGGGAATCTGAAACAGACTTTCAAACTAATTTTCGATTAATTCTATGTTTTAACTTTAGGTACCAAACTTTTGCTAAGAAATTGGATTAGCTTTCAAATTCAACATTGTATCTTTTTTTACAATATAAATAATACTCCATTATTTTTACAATCATTTCATTTCATTTCATTTTCAATTTATATTTTATATTTTATATCAATTATCACATTTTAAATTTGATGTTTATGTAATTACCTTTTTGAATAAATGTGTAATTTTTGTATACTTCTTCTGTCCCTATATACTCCCTCCGTCCCATTAATAAATTCACTTTTTACCCAAAATAGCATCCCGTTAGAAGCTTCACATTTCCTTTTTTGGCAAAGAATATTTAATATTTCCTCCACTCATTCTCTCTCCTATTTCATTATTACACTCACAACACTTTTCAAATTTACTATTTCCTTCATTCATTATGTCTCCTATTTTACTATTACACTCACAACATTTTCTCCACCCTTAATTTGTGTGCCGAAGCCAAAATGGTGAACTTATTATTGAGACGGAGGGAGTATTCATTTTTTACTTTCTGAATAAAATTATGACTAAAAAAAATTCCTTTGTTCCTTTTCTAATGTCAAAAAAAAAGGTGTCACTTACTTGGACTGCCTGTTCAAAGTTTGAATCCGCTATAAGGGTATTAATTGCCGGTTCAATAGGCCGATTTTCAAAAAATATTACCTACTTTGCGTGTGTGCGCCGTTGGAAGCAAACAAGCAAAGACAAAAACTTAATATATTTTTTTTCCCATTATTTAAGTTGAAAGTGTAAATAGACTCCCCGCTCACCCTTTTTCCTACCATTATCATTCTCTATCTCTTTTCTGCTCTCTTATCACTCTTTTTCTCTCAAAGGCTTCATTTGTTTGGGGGAAAATATTTTTCGAAAAATATTTTTCCCATTTTTCGATGTTTGTTTCGCACCGAAAAATTGAGAAAATGTTTTACGCTAAACATGTTTATCTCATTTTTCCGAAAAACATTTTCCTTTTTCCAATAACATTTTGCAGGAAATCATTTTCCAGAAAATGTTTGACGCTAAACAAATGGAGCCAAAGTTTCAAACTATCTTTCATTAATAATGACCGCCAACCAAGATGGATGTGGTGCACGTTGCCGGGAACAAACTCTGATCGACATAATGACGGTCCATTTCGTAAATGAGCCGATTGCTGATAGCGAGGTGAACTTCATTGCTTCGTGAAATGATTGTCCGAAAAATTACTATTTTGTAAAAGGTGACGAATATGGAAAGTTGAACAATCATTTGAATAGACTTTATCCCGACAAAGTTGGATTGTTAATTTAATTTTGAGATAAAGGCTCTTAAATGTTCCCTCCTTAATTATAAAAGGGTAAGATTGATTGTTCCCCTCTATGCTTTATATAAGCTTATTTAATATTAACAATATTAAAAAGGTACCGTCTTCTTTTTTTCAAAATACCCCCTCCGTCCCGACCAGTGTAAACTTATTTTCCTTTTGGTTCGTTCCAGCCCAGTGTAAACTGCCATAAATGGATTGTCCTTTAATATTTTATATTCTCCCTACCCCACCCACTCATTAACTCCACTCATTCTCCACCACACAATTTATTCAACCAACTTACTATTTACTCCACTCATTCTCTCTCTTCATTTTCTATCACACATTTTCATTATCTTAATAATATTCCTTAATTGGTGTGCCATTTTTTTAATTGGTGTGCCATTTTTTTTGGTTTACAGTGGGCTGGGACGGAGGGAGTATGTCTCAAAATTCAAATCTTACTTACTACCCTTTACTTATTTGAAAAATTATGAGTGCAAAAAATTATCTTCAAAATATTCACAAAAAAAAAAATTTAAATTAAAATAAATAAATAAATACTAAGACTACTCACAGTGGTTTCATCCCACTCCCCCATTTCATCTAACACTTTTTACACTTTTTCTCATCCACCTAATATTTCATCTACCCATTTCATTTACCCCCACTCCAATGGCTAACTTAAATTAAATTTCAACTCCCTCCAATTCATCATTCTATACCCCACTACTTTTATTATATTTCATTTATATTCTTTATTTTTATGATTAGTAAAATAATAATAATTATTATTATTTATAATTAAAAAAATATTTCACACTTAATTAAAAAAAATATTGCATCAATTTATAGGTAAAAAAAATATAATGATTTTTTTTAAATAAATGCTAAAATGAAGAAGGATAATTGAGAAATGAGTGTTTTTTTTTTTTGTCCAAATCAAATGAAACTTATATCAATTTGTAGGGAAAAAAAATGATGAATTTTGATGAAAAAAATTAAAAAAATAATAATTTACCAGGTGATAATTCAGCTCAAATTGAAAACTGAGTGTTTTTTTTTTTTTGTGGCCAAATCAAATGAAACTTATATCAATTTGTAGGGAAAAAAAATGATGAATTTTGGTGAAAAAAAAAATTAAAAAAAAGAATAATTTACTAGGTAATAATTCAGTCCAAATTGAAAACTAAGTGTTTTTTTTTTTTATCCAAATCAAATGAAACTTATATCAATTTGTAGGGAAAAAAATGATGATTTTTGGTGAAAAAAAATTAAAAAAAAGAATAATTTACTAGGTAATAATTCAGCCCAAATTGAAAACTAAGTGTTTTTTTTTTTGTCCAAATCAAATGAAACTTATATCAATTTGTAGGGTAAAAAAATGATGAATTATGGTGAAAAAAAATTTTAAAAAAAATTAATTTACTAGGTAATAATTCATCCCAAATTGAAAACTAAGTATTTTTTTTTTGTGTCCAAATCAAATGAAACTTATATCAATTTGTAGGGAAAAAAATGATGAATTTTGGTGAAAAAAAAAATTAAAAAAAATTAATTTAATAGGTAATAATTCAGCCAAATTGAAAACTAAGTGTTTTTTTTTTGTGTGTCCAAATCAAATGAAACTTATATCAATTTGTAGGGTAAAAAAAATGATGAATTATGGTGAAAAAAAAATTAAATAAAAATTAATTTACTAGGTGATAATTAAGCTCAAAAATTTGAGATAATTTATTTTTTTCAAAAATCCAAGAAGCTGACACTTGTCGAATTAAAAAAAAAAAAAAAAAAAAAACAAGTTTCAGCTGGATGAAAACTTTCATCCAGCCCATTTCATTCAGCCCATTTCATCTTGCCATTGCAAGGATTCAGTGCCCATTTCATCCCCCATTGTGGATGGTCTAATCGTCTAAAATCTACAAATCGAACCGACAAAACGAACGTAAATCATAAGTCAAGTCGGTGATCCAATCCAATTGATTTTTTTAAACCGTGTACCACCGACGGTTTCCAACGTGAACCGACGGTCTGGTAGACCAAACAAGTCTACTATAGACACAATGATAAACACTCTTCCATGGTTGACCCTACTTTTGAGCGTAAGAATTTTACATTTTTATCCCTACAAAAAACTAATTTACCCTTTTAATAAATTAATCAAATATTTGACCTAAAACAATGTGGTGGTCAACAGGTAGAGCCGTCAATACGGGAATACGGGACGGAACGAAAATAAGTTGTCTCGCGATGGAAACGGGACGATACGGGACGGGACTAAAATACTCCGTCCCATCCCGTCCCATTTGCGGGACGCGGGATCCCGCGGGACCCATGCGGGACCCGTTGACTATGCGGGAATACATACTACTGCAAACAGGTATATTTAGAAAACATTTTTGGGCAATATTTTTCTGCAAAACTAATGGAGCCTCACACATTTCTGGTTGTTTAGTGTTATACAATCTAAAAAAACCATGTTCCACAGTCGCTGATTATTTCATTCTAAACATCCTGCGGTTCAAACTAAGAAAACAAGGGGATATGAAACGTCACAAACATCAGTATCAGAAGTAGGAGGGTGAATATCTAGCAACATACTTGTACCCTTTTCTTGAGCAGGTGGGTTTACCACAACATGCATTGTTGTAACTCCTCCAGGAACATCACACAATGGACTCCTGCACTCTCCGACCGTTCTGTTGTTTTCCAATATTCTTCCTGCACTAATGATCTTCATGTCCTTTACCGTCCTTGGAGCATTCTCCTTCTCTGTTCAATCCATAGCAAGTTCAGCCAAGGTTAATACCTTTATTTTAAGTGTGTAGTAGTAGACTAGTAGTAGTGGTGATAAACATATAATACTTGTACGGGTCAATACGGGAAAACGGGACGGGACGGGATAAAAATAAGTTGTCCCGCGACGGGAACGGGACGATACGGGACGGGACGAAAACGGGACGGGACTAAAATATTCCGTCCCATCCCGTCCCATTTGTATGGCGGGACGGGACCGTCCCAACTTGACGGCTCTATCAACAGGGGACTCTTATTTTTGGCCCATTTCCTCTAGGGCCCCTTGGGCGAGATTTAAACCCAATATAAGAAACAATATTTAGTTATTTCCCCAGACACCCCTCCGCCTAGTTTGGGCGACCGCCCATCAACATTGGGCGACCGCCCATCAAAAAAATGACCCCTCTCCGCCTAGTAACTTATAAGACTTTTTTAAAAAGTCTTATAAGTAACTTATAAGACTTATTTGTAACATATATAAGACTTAAAATGTCTTATAAGTTACTCTTATATTTAATAAGTCTTATAACATATATAAGACTTTTTTAAAAGACTTGTACAAAAAGTCTTATAAGACTCGCCTATTAACTTATAAGACTTTTTAAAAAGTCTTATATTTAATAAGTCTTATAACATAAATAACACTTTTTTAAAAGACTTGTACAAAAAGTCTTATAAGACTCGCCTAGTAATTTATAAGACTTTTTAAAAAGTCTTATATTTAATAAGTCGTATAACATATATAAGACTTAAAAAGTCTTATAAGTTACTTATAAGACTTTTTTAAAAAGACTTATAAGTAACTTATAAGACTTTTTTAAAAGACTTATACAAAAAGTCTTATAAAAACTCTTTTTAACTTACAAGATTTTTTAAAAGTTTTATAAGTTACTTATAAGACTTTTTAATAAGTTTTATATAAGACTTATTAATAATTTTCAGTTTTTGAGTTGGTGCGTCTTATATATGTTATAAGACTTATTAAATATAAGAGTAACTTATAAGACTTTTTAAGTCTTATATATGTTATAAGACTTATTAAAAAGTCTTATAATTACTTATAAGACTTTTTAAAAAGTCTTATAACATACTAGGCGGAGGGGGACATTTTTTTGAGTTGGGCGATCGCCCTATGTTGATGGGCGGTCGCCCAAGCTAGGCGGAGGGGTGTATTTGGGATTTACAAAAATCTTTTCTTTAAGTGGAATATAATTTGGTCAAGGAGGGCCTTAGGGGAAAAATCCCCTTATTTTTGGGATACACGAAATATTAAAAATAAATATAACCACGTGACTTTTAAATAATTTAAATGACAGTAACCGTTGCATCGAATTTTTTCAGATATCTATAGTATAAATGACAATTGTCCATCTTATTTATGAACAGTACAATGAATAGTGTCAATTTTTTTTTCCCATTTTATCCTCACTAAATTGTTCCTTTCCCATTTTGCCTTTTTTTTAAATAAAAATAAAAAAAATATCACTTGTCCTCAAATACGGGTTTTTATTAGTAATATAATATGTGGGATAGTTAAAATGTATAAATACCCTTAGGGGGCGTTTGGTTCGCCAGAATTGGCCATTCCAGGGCGAAATGGAATGGTCAATTTCGTTGACTTCATTCCCTTCGCCCCGTTTGGTTGGTAGGAATGAAAAAATTTCCATTTCCTAGAGAATGAATTTTCATTCCTTGGAATGGATTTTCATTCCTTCCATATATGGAAGGAATGATGAATTCCTTAGAGAATGGAAAATTTTTTTTGACCAAAATACCCCAAAACCCAAACCACCCCTAATCCCCTATCCACCCCCAATCAGCCCCTGCCGAGCCCTACCCCCCACCCCCTCCACACGAATTTTTTTTTTGCACCCCCTGCCCTACCCCCCCATCCAGCCCCTGCCCTACCCCCCCCCACCCCCAAAAAAAAATTTTTTTTTAAAAAAAAAAACCCTGCCTACCTTCCCCCCATCCAGCCCCTGCCCACCCCCAAAAAAAAATTTTTTTTAAAAAAAAAACCCTGCCTACCTTCCCCCCATCCAGCCCTGCCCTACCCCCCACCCCCCACCCCCACGAAAAAAAAATATTTTTTACTTATTTTGCATACCCCCTACCTACCCTACCTACCCCCACCCCCTACCCCACCCCCCCACCCTCACGAAAAAAAAAAATTTTACTCATTTTGCATACCCCCTACCTACCCCCCACCCCCACGAAAAAATTATTTTTACTCATTTTGCATACCCCCTACCTACCCCCCACCCAAAAAAAAAAAAAAAGGGTAAATTGGTCATTTTATATGTTTTCATTCCATTCCTATAATTTGTATTTTCAAACCAAACATGATTTGGCAAGGAATTGAATGACAACTTCATTCCATTCCGTGTCAACCAAACGGAGGGTTTGACCAGTTTTTTTCCATTCCAATTCCTTCATGAATTCTATTCCATTGACCATTCCATTCCTTCACTTTTTTTTCCACCGAACCAAACGACCCCTTATTATTATGCACAGAAACGATCTGGTGCGGATCAGTGCGTACGCACTGAGTAAAAAAAATACTGTTGCTTTCCTCTCGCTTAATGAAACTGGTGTTAACAAAAGAAGGGAAGAAATTGGGGTTCCACCGTCTCATATCTATTTGCCGGCGATACGAAATTGGTGTTAACAAAAGAAGGGAAGAAATTATGCAAACAAGCAATCGAGGCTGCAAATCTTGTCCTTCACGAAGTTCTTCAACCTCCCTCTCTCTCTCTCCATCTTCCTGTTCTTCAGTAATTTCTGTTTTGTTCTGATCTTTCAATCAATTTATGGTTCTTTCAAATTTGGGAATTCTTCATTAAGAGTTCTGAAATAAGAGGAAGTCATAAAGAAACTGCAAAGGGGTGTGTAAATGAGAAGGAGAGAAATAGGCTGATACTTTAAGCAATATGTGAAGAAAGAAGAGGAAGGGATGGAATGAAGATTGCTGGGGGATTTTTTTGAGAGAGAATTTTTATCTTTTGAGGGGATTTTTGGCCAGAAGAAGAGGAAGAAGGAAGTAATTGTATGGTAGGATAGGAGAGAGAGAAATAGCCGCTTTTTTTTTGCTCGGGGTGCGTACACACGGGTTCGCACCAGATCGGTTCTATTATTATGCATTCTATAGACTTTTAGAGTTTGCTTGTATGCAATCAAATATAATATTATCTAGGACTTACATTTACGTGTTGTTGGTAGATCGAGGTCGGTTGAGTATTCGAAGTCGACCTGACATTGTATTTTGGCTTGATAAAAATTGTATAAGTTGATGATCGTATGTCAGACGGAGCTGGTCGGGACCAACGATGATCGTACAATGAGCTAGGTCGACTGATATTTATCGTTGGGCCGCGGGCGTTGTCGTAACTGGACTGGCCCATTCCATGGTATTGTCTTTGTAACGTCTGAAATGTTGGGCTTCATTCGTTTGGCCTGTCCCGTCACTTTTATTCCGTTCAATAAGATATAGTGTTATGAGTTTGATAAAACTGTATTGAATAACGTAATTTCAAAATAGCCAAGAAGACATTAACTTTTAACGTTGGATGTTGTCTGGTATATATAGTTGTGATGTAGAATCGTATTGAATCCCTTAAATTGTGAAGACAATGTAGGCGTAACGATCTCCGTAATTGTAGAAGACGGTTACAGATTAAGTCGTAGATGAACGCACGTTTCTGTATGTCGAGGTCGCCTGAATAATCAAGGTCGACCTGCCTTTGTGCCTTAGCCAGATAGAAATTGTACAAGTTGATCGTATGTCGGACAGATCTAGGTTTGGACCAATGATGGTCAGACAATGAGGTAGGACGACTGATGTTTGTCGTTGATCCGTGGGCGTTGGGTAACTGGACTGGCCCGTTAAATAGTAGAGTCTTTGTGACGTATAGAATGTTGGGCTTAGTTCGTTGGGAATAGCTCGTCACTTTTATTCTGTTAAGAGACTATTAGGAAAGATGAAGATGGGGTTGGGGGTGGTTTATGGACTTCTTCGAATGCCCAACGATGAAAATGAGACAATGACATATTAAAGCGTCCAATACAATGTAAAATATTTGTTGGAATTTTGGTTTTGAAAAAGTGAGGTTTGACCGACTTTTGACCAAGAATTTCATAAGGTTTCATTTTAGGAAAATGAAAATTGATTGCATATTAATAATCTACATTTGGAGTAGATTAATTTGATATATTTACTTTCTCAAAACCAATTTGTGGTGAATGAGAAATTAATGCTCAAAGTATGCAAAATGAAATGGGTTTATGAAGCGTTTATGGGATATGAAAGAGTTATCCCACATTGTTTTAAGAAGGAAAGTAATGCTTGTTTTTAAGTGAAACCATCCAAGGAATGAGTCATCAAGTTGTTATCTCCTTGAGCCAACCAAGTGGATCATTGGTCCATCCTACAACTAGTGGCCCAATAGTGCTAATTTTGGACTAGCTTCAAATTGACACATGAACCGCGAAGGGCAGAATGGGCGGTTTAGGGCGCACTTCGCACGTGCGCATCATCGCTAGGAGTTATTCGAGCCTTAAACTTTTGACAAAGTTCGGCTCGATGGAGGTTCGGTCGGTTCAAGCTTGGTAAATCTGGTTCGGTCCAGATTCGGTTCTAGCTATGCTCGTTGGGCTGGTCCAAGGTTGTGGGCTTAGGCACATGGGCTAGGTCCGTTCGGATTGAGCCATGGGTCGTGATGGTTCGAACAGGATGCTGTTGGCTAAGGGCGCAACCCGCGTTTGTTTGAACATACGGGCCGGGCTGCTGGGTCGAACCAGCAAATCTCCACCCTTCATCCACAATCTAATCCAAGGGTTGAGACTCACTAGGTGCAATTTGTGCCCATTCCCAAAAGGCACCCAATCTCTTCATAAACTATATAAACCCCCACCAGATTGTCAACTCACTCAATTCATTCACAATCACTTCTCTCTTCACACAAGGAGCACAGATTCACATATTTAACTGAGTTAACGAACTCATATAGATATCTAACTGAATTTGGAATTCAGTCATAGAATTCAACGGAATTCTTAACGACATCTGTTAGAAGATAGATCATCTTGTTGCATAAGTCTTCTTCAAAGTCTGGAAGTGTCAAACACAGTTGCATTCGCCGAGTTATTGATTTGAAGTGCTTCTATCAGTAATAATAAGTCGTTTTATCTTGAGAGAAGATTGCCATCTGAAACCGTTAGCACCAGTGCGAGACAATATCTTCTTGTAGAAATTGTGTCCAACACAAGACTTGACTTCATATATTTATTCGGTTTGGTTTAATTTCCACATTTATTATTTATGTCTATTACGTGCCCTGTTAATTATTATTATGGTTCATTTATTATTTGTCATTTCGTTAATTTCAAGAAAGCCTTATTTATTGTTACATACAACTTTCCTAACAATCGCAAGAAGATATTTACGTTTTCTTGATTTTATGACAAACATGAGCCAATGATGATGGACAACGGCAGGACATGATCGTTAGAGAATTAACGAAAAGAATAACGATTTCCAAGAAAGGATAATTAGAAGAGCATTGTCAGCTAACTAGAAGATAACGAGAAGGACAACAATAATCACGCAAGTGATTCAAGATATTTGTTGACACATGGAATGGACTTCAAAGGTGGCAAAAAAAGATGTTATGCATGTAGATCATTCTCAGTCTGAAGTAGAAGAAGATTACATGGCCATCCGGGATGACCACCCTCTGTCTGAAGAAGTTTGTAGAAGAAGATAACCCAGCTATCCGGGATGACGAGCCAGATCCACAATGACAGATAACTGAAAAGACATGGGATCATAGAAATCTCATATGTAGAATGTACATATTGAGTTGGCTAAGTAATGTCATTATCGAAAGAAATGTCTCGTGGAGACAGCCAAAGAGTTGTGGAACTCTTTGGAACAAACCTTTAAGGTTCAAGAAACCGGTTCCAAGATCTGATGCAGATGTAGTAAACTCAGGTCACTTAGCAAGAGATTGTCATATATATTCCAAGAAGGGAAATGGGCAACATGAATCAAAGCCAACGTCAACGAAAGGTTGAATAGGCTTGATTGAAAATTAATGGGGTTTGAAGCTAACTTAGCAAGTTGAAGGTCAACCCAAGAGAATGGTGGATAGACACTGGAGCTGGAGCTGCCCACCATATATGTGTTGATAAAGAGAACTTCTCATCATACACTCCTTTCAATGGAAGGAAGGTGTAAATGAGAAACTTTACTACTTCCAACGTCGTGGGACTTGGAAGGGTTGTGCTGAAGATGACTTCAGACAAAGAACTGACTCTCGTGAATGTGTTGCATGTCCCAGACATTCGCAAGAACCTAGTTTCCAGATCAATGTTGAGCAAGGCTGAGTTTAGACAAGTGTTTGAGTCAGATAAAATTGTATTGACCAAGAAAAATTTATTTCTCGGTAAAAGGTACCTTGCCTAGAGGCAAAGAACAGCGGTGTTTCTTATGTTTACCTTTTGGAAGGTTCTAATTTATTGCATGATAAATTAGGTTACGTGAATTTCAACACAATTAAGACGTTAGTGAGTCAAGAGTTAATTCTTATGAATAAATTCGATTCAACTGACAAGTGTGAAATTTGCGTGGAAGCTAAAATGACTATTTCTTCAGTAATAAGAAACACGACACCTCTTGAGTTAGCTCACACAAATAATTGTGATCTAAAGTTAGTGCAAACTCAAGGTGGGAAAAGTATTTAATTACTTTATAAACAGTTGCACAAGATATTGCTATAAATATCTCTTGATAAGAAAGGATGAAGTCTTGGAGGCTTTCCAGACTTATAAGAATGAAGTTGAGAATCAACTTAATATAAAAATTAAGAAGATTCAAAGCGATAGATTAGGAGAATATGTTGCTCTGTTTGAAGACTTATACGCCTCAATCTAATGGAGTAGCTGAACGCAAGAATCATACTCTTAAGGACATGATGAATGAAAGGTTCAGGCTTATCCAACAAATTGTGGAGTAGGTCTGCTGAGAAACGCGTTTCTCCATAACTATGGAGAAACGCGTTTTTAATAGCCAGAAGCTATACGTTTGATAACCAGAAGAAAATTTCTGGATATCAGTCTCAAAGGGTTCTGGATATTCAGAAGCTTTGGAACGGATATCCAGAAGCCTTTGGGCGGATATCCAGAAAAAATAGATTTGAAGCCAAATCCAAGGCCAAGACCAGAAATTGCTTATTAAAGGTTTCTGGATATCCAGAAACCTTCAAATGTATATCCAGAAATCATCAAATGAATATCCAGAAACATTTTGAAAGTTTCTGGATATCATTTTGAAGGTTTCTGGATATCACTTTCATAAGCTTCTGGATATCCTTTCAAAGGGTTACGGATATCCGTAACCTTTGAGACTGATATCCAGAAGTAACCATGGGACAAGGTCATGGCCAATACAAAAAGTTTCTGGATATCCTTTCAAAAGGTTCTGGATACCCGTAACCCGTTTCTCCATAACTTATGGAGAAACGCGTTTCTCCCTAGATTTTACGCAAATTGTGGGGGTAGCAATACTCTCGTCGAACTACATTCTTAATAAGATACCAAAGAAAGGAATTGATAAAACTCCTTACGAGTTATAGGATAATTGTAAGCTGTGTTATAAATACCTTAAAATGTGGGGGTACACCTCAAATGTGGGGGTACAGGCTATAAGTAAAAGTACTTAAGCTAAAGACGAGGAATTAAATATTCCTTTAGATTATATTTCATTAAAATGAAATATATAAGTTCTAGAAAGAGAACTTATGAAAGTGCAAATAGTTCATCTTAAAGAAGACGAACCTAGGCACATTTTGTGGACAAAAAAAAACTAGTCTTTCGGTCCTTATTTTCTATGATAGAAAATTAAACGAAAACTGTTAGAGAAAGTTATTAACAGATAAATGAATAGTTCATCATATGTACAATATTTGGAAGTTGGTTGATCTTCCTCCATAATGTAAATGATTGGGTTGCAAGTTGGTCCTTAAAGGGAAATATTGAAAGATGAATTTATAAAAGGAAAACTCTTGAAAGATAGGTCCTGAAAAGGTAGACTTTCAAGAAGTATAGTCAAGGGAGTCATAATTCAAAAGATAGATTTCTTAATGAAAATAATCTTGAGAAATAAACTCTGATGAGACAGACTTGTGAATCTGAAAAGGCAGATCTCTTGAAAAATGAATCTCGAAAGATAGGCTCTCGAGATATAGAATCTGAAGAGATAGATTCTTAAAATGATAGACTCTTTAAATGGTAGAGTCAAGAGAGTTAGATAAATTCTTATGAGATATACTCTCGAATAAGTAGATTCTTGAGAAGTCTAAAGAAGGTAGATTCTTGAGAGGTAGACCCTGTAAAGTAGATTCTTGAGAGGCATACTGTGAATGTGTGCCCAAATTTTGTGGATTCACGCGAGTTTGAAGACATCCGAGTTATTTGAAAAACGGAGTCGCCACGCCATTTTGATTACCTCAAAACTTTGAAAAAAAGGTTTTTACTTGGGTTTGGAGGTTAAGTTACCCCTTGGGAAGAACGTTTGGCGTTCACCCAAAGTGCCTTGCCGGAGCAAGTCTCCCAAGATTTCAGTAATCGTGCTTGCTTGCGTGCTTTCTTGTGTGCATGTGTTTGAGAAAAAGGGGGGAATGTCCCAAGTTGTCTTCCGGACGTACAAACCATTTGTTGGTTGTCGCTCGGGATTCCTTGGAATTTTATGTATTTGGGATTATGATCCCGTCCTCATCTTATGACTTGTGATCATCGCATTTTAACCTCGGGACCCTCGGGACTTGCGTGATCGAGAGAATGACTCTCTTTTGGTCAAAGATGAGGTTCTTTAGAAAAGGAGGGTCCTTAGCCCATCAATCCTACGCTTTAAGACGGTCGAGCTCGTATAGAGACTTCATACTCTTTCTTAAGCGATAATCGGAGATATAGGGTTCAAGGTTATCCCTTTCCAAAGAAATCGTGAACCTTTAATGGAAGGAACGATGTAAAGATAGGATCTTTTACACTGGTCCATTCCAAGGTTGGGGGAAAGGGGAAATGCATGATGAAAAATGACTCTTTAATGAAAAGATGACATTTTTGGTTTTAGCAAATGATGCTTTTTGATTGAAAGAAATGATCTTTATGCAAGTGATGCGTAAAGATAGGATTTTTATGCAAATGATGCATTGGAAAAGGTTTTTGAATGCAAAGGATGCATTTTTATTGAAAAGATTGGATTTTTATGTGCAAATGATGCATAAAAATGACATTTTTATTTGAAAATGGGGGTTTTAGGTGCAAAGGATGCACCTTTATGAAAAAGACTACATTTTTATGACAAATGAGGTCTTAATGCATGCAAAAGGGAAAGGGGTGATAAAGATGTGATCTTTATGAATAAATGCCAAGTCCCAAGCAAGATATATGAATGCAATGAGCAAGTATATCAATTAAAAGCAAGGTTAGGGCGTGCGAGGTTACCAATTGCTTCCTTTGCTTCTTCGAACGGAGCTAGGAGGAGAGGTTGGTCTTGGGTCTTCAAGGAGGAGGGAGGTAGCTTCTTGGCCTTCCTTCTTCACCTTCTTGAGCTTGCACCAATATTCTTCACGTCTTGGGAGTGTTTATAAGTGTATTGTGTATTTTGTGCCTCTATTGTGTGTGTTGAAATGGGTAGAGGAGGCCTCTATTTATAGGTAATCTGGATAAGGTGAATGAAGCCGTGCGGCTAAGAGCAGTGAGCAAATGCAGCTGCGGGCTTATCCCGAATGACTCAAAGATTCTAGAACCATGCAAGGTGGCAAATTCTAGAACCCTCCTTCCTAATTAAGAAAAACGTGTTTCTTAATTAGGAAGGATCCTCTTCAGCCCTTATTTAAATAAAAACAGCTCCGAATGTTTCCTAATGCCGGGAAGGTCCTGGGAATTACCTAAAACTTACCGAAATTGTCGGGAAAATTAACCGAAGGCATGAGCCGATTTGGGTACTTACAGTAAGCCCTCGCAACGTCACTTGCAAGGCAAGTGGGGTTGTCGATAGAAAAGGATCCGATCTCGGCGAATGCCGAGACGGATTAGATGACCGAGACGGCCGAGTGGCCGAACCTTTTGGAAGGCTACCTACGTATCCCTGAGGAATCAAGCCAGCCGTAGTTCGGAATAAGATCCGCCGAGGAAGGGAGAAGAGAAAACCGGTCTCTTGTCGGGGAAAATAGAAAATGACCTAGGAGGTCAAGCAATTGATCCTACTGGGATATGCTAGAAGTGACCAAGGTGGTCTCTATGAGGGAATACTTCATCACCGAGGAGCGACGAAGGAACAGGTGACCGAAGTGGTCGGATGGCCGGACCTTTTATAAAAGGCTACCTACGTATCCCTGAGGAATCAAGCCTTGATCGTAGTTCAAGCATCACTAGATAGTTAGGAACGATGTCTAGGATTCTTGAGATTTTGACAATTAATGGAGGCCGTCACCCGATTGACAATTACCGGAGGATGTCACCCGATTGACAATTACCGGAGGATGTCACCTAATTGAAACTAGAGCTTACGTCACTATCGAGTGGATAGAGGTAGCTAGAGTTTGGTGAACTTGAGCATACGTCTCAATCTCTTTCGAATCGAGATATGGGTTGCTAAAGTTTGAAAAACTTGAGCATACGTCTCAATCTCTTTCGAATCGTAGATATGGGTTGCCAAAGCTAGAATGATTTAAGCATACGTCTCAATCTCTTTCGAATCGTAGATATGGGTTGCCAATGACTTGAGCATACGTCTCAATCTCTTTCGAATCGTAGATATGGGTTGCCAAAGTTTGAATGACTTAAGCATACGTCACTATTCATGACAGAGGTAGCTTAAGTTAAGAAGAACTCGACATCTGAGGTTGTCACCTAACGTTATCCCGTTATAACGAAATTAACTGAGGTGACTGGGAATAGAGCTTGATTGCTTAGGAGATAAGGGATATCTTCAAGAGGGTGTTATCTCGCTAGAGGATAACGAGGATTGGAGGCCCAAGTGGAAAGTCCAAGGGCAAAATCGTAATTTTTGCTCGTAGCGAAAGAGGCCGCCCGGCATGAGAGGAAGGAAAAAGAAGCCGTACTACTGAAACCCGATTTTTACAGATTATTTAAAACAGATTTGAACGGGCTATTGGGCATTGTTGCCGCCCATTCACTCGAGAGAGAGAGAGAGGAGAGAAGAAAGAATTTCGAAATTCTTTGAATTCCCTTGCTTCCCTTGATTTGAGATGGATCCGGCACCAAGACAAGCAAGGAGGAATGTCTCCGCGGCCGCTCAAAGGAAGAGGAAGGAGCTTGTCCTGGACGGATAGGAGGTATGACTTTCTCACTCCTCCATCTGAGCTCTATCCGGAAGGAGGGAGCACAAATCGACGAACCCGCGATCGGCTGGGGTAAGCGTTCTTATTTGGCTCAAATCCGATGATTTTGCTTGATTTTTGAATAATTTAGGGCTTAACCCGAACTTAGGAATTTTCTAGGATTTTCTTAGGATTTTTGAATGATTTTGAGATGCATGAACAACCTATGAGGCTAAGAATATGCATGTGCAATTTATTTGATGAAAATTATGAGAATGACTCACTTTTTTCTCGCAAATGAAGTAAGAATGAGAATTGTCTAAATATGAGACGGAGTTCTTGCCTTGTGCTAGAACTAGGTCAAAATTCTGATTTTCAATGAGAAAACATGATTTTGGAAGATGAAAATGATTCATGCATGCCATTTTATTTGAAAAATAATGCTTATGTGCAAAGAATTGTGAAAATTATGATTTTGTGCCTTAGGAAAGCAACGTGCTTAAAATGACGTGTTTCAAATGATGAAAGTCACGTTTTGATGCAAAAGATGCTAAAAAGACTTGTATGAATGCTTTTCTTTTGAAAAAATATGTGCACTTTTGTGACTATATGCATGCTTTTGAAATGAGATGAAGGACTGACACTTCTTTTGATGTGCTTGTCTACAGGAGAACAAGTCTAGGGGACCATCTGAGATAGCAGTGAATCTTTGGCAGAGGATGCCGGATTTTGAGAAGAATGGGGTGAACCCTAAAGAGTTGGTGAGGGCTACCGGTCTGGACGCGTTTGTGGAGGCCATCGGCACGGGAATTCACATCACCTCAAAGAGCAAGGGCCTGGTTCAGGCTCTTTCGAGTTTTGGTGGGACTCTACTCATAGTTTCCACCTCGAGCCGGGAGAGCTTACCGTGACTCCCGCCGATTTTACAATGACATCGGCTCGCAGCTCACCGGGAGGCCCGTGACTTGGAGAGACCACATTACAGCCGAGGAGTTCCGAGCTTTGGTTGGATTTGAGCCGATTCCCAAGGGATTGGGTATGGAGACGAGGAATGTCGAGGTGGGCACCCGTAACCGCATGCGGGACTTTGCCGGTAGTGACGTGACTCGCCCACCACCGGTTAGAGCTTTCGTGTGGTTGATGCCGTCGCCACTATCTTTGCTAATTCTCGGGACGCTAGCCATGACTTGCCTCCTTGACTCTTTGGTTGATGTGGATGGGATAGGGACGGTCTCTTGGGGAGAGGCCGGATTGGCCGAGTTATACTTCTCTCTGGACATGTACAAATGAACAAAGCCGCTTCTATGGACTCGCTTCTCATTTGCCCTCGAGGTAGCCTCTCTTTCTCTTCTCTTTTCTTTTCTCGTCTTGAGACTTCTTATGAGAAAAATGACCTTTTTGATGTTTTTGAACATGCAGCCTGGGTTTTGCGAGGTGATCGGGTTCTTTCCTTGGAACCACAGAGTGATATCACCATTTTCCCCGCGATGGTTCGCCGGAGGGGAGATGTGAGGGATAGGTTCACTGGGAAGACCCGAATCACTTTCGACTACAAGATGGTGAAGCCTCGTGCTCAATAAGGATGGACCGGATGGAGTGGACTTCTACCCCCGGGGCGTATCCGGAGATTTTGCCGGGAGATGCTATTGAGGTGACAAGGCAGCAGGAGGTGGCTCACCTGGCCGACTTGCGACATCATATATCTCGGGGACCGTTTCTCGAGGCAACATGGTCATGTCCCTCCATTGGACGCCATTACTCCACACGATCCTCCAAGACGGATGCCGCAGCCTGTGGACCGGGCAAAGTGATGAGATTGAGAGGTACTGTGGAGGTATAGCTGCGGAGGAGTATTTTGACATGGGTACCCCCTACGCCGTGTTTGTGGAGCAACCGAGGACGCCACGTGCCGACGAAGCCGGCGGTCACTCAGTGGATATGGGGAGGATGAGCCTACCGACCCGCCTATCCCTCCCGCACACCTCTCATACGTCGTACACGGAGTACCGAGGAGGATGAGGATTCCCGTCCTCGACACGAGGGAGCCCCAAAGATACCCCGCCACCCGATAGCACCGCGAGTATACTCTTAGGGTCTTATTCCCTTTTTAGCTTTCGCATTTTCTCGTTTTTTGCAATTTCTCCGAGATTTTTCGAGATTTTCTCGAGATTTTCTTTTCTTTTCTCGTGTTCCACTCGCACCTATGACAGTTGGTCGTGCGTAACAGGGGCCGGAAAGACGTGTGCCGATCCTTGGTCAAGAAGCCGGCTCGCGCTACTAAAGCGTCAACAAGCGTGCAGAGCCCGTGCGCAAAAGGAGGCATGTCGGGGCGCAAGATCCTCTTCCTCGGCTTCGGAGTACTCATCCAAAGGCCGTGCCTCGTGGGCGAGGTCCTAATGCCGATATCTTGGAGCAACTGGCGGAGTACGAGCACGACAACATCCCTCTTTCCGATGCGAGCGACCAGAGGACGTGATGAGAGAGCCTAGCGTCTATGAGCCGAGCAAAGGATGAGGAAGAAGAAGAATCCGAGGCCTAGGGGTCTCTAGAGTAGATTTGGAACAAAACAAACAATGAACACTTTTATGCACAACTTGTTTATTTTTTGCTTTATTTTGACGCCTATGGGGCGAAGACATTGTATTTACGCTTTATTTACTTTTCTAATTTATGCTTTTTCAATTTGCATATTATCTCGAGCCTCGGGCGACTTTTTTGCTTGGAATTGGGGCCGAAACCGGGCCAAAATAATATATAATGATATAAAACTGCTGGGGTGGCTTCGGACATGTTTTTGTACATGTTTTGGTTGAGAAAGTGGGGTGAAAACTTCCTTGGGCAGCAACTTTGGTTGCCGCAGATTTGCAATTTACATCGTGCAAATGAAGCCGTGCGGCATGGCCTTGAGGGCAAAAGAGGCCGTGCGGCTCACAGCCTGTCCTGGATCGGTCATTTTTGAATAAAACCAAAGCTTGGCCATTTCATTTTATTTTCAACCCAAACTTGTTTCAACTGCTCCTGTGGCATATTTTGGACCTAAAGACACCACCTTTGATCACTTTTGCGATGGAGAGGCCCGTTAGACTACAAAGGGGGAAGAGAGACCATTTTCTCGTCCGGTCTTCAATCTTGGGCGAGACATAACTTCCAAAATCACAAGGGGCCGCTTGATTCTTCCTTCAAGATCAAGTCTTTATGGCATTTGAGGGATCTCCCGCCCGATTGGGACTCGTTGAGAGCCGCAAAGAAAGTTCGGGACGTCCGGAGACATGTTTACCGCTTTTCTTACAATGAAATCGTCCCAACGCACGAAGACTTCGTGAGCCTTGATTGGGGGTCCCGAGACCGAGGCTATATCTATTCCGCTGATCGGAGACGTGCCGCGGCGGTAAAGCTTGCATCTTTTCTCGTGCATTCCTCCGGGAGAGGCCGAGGAGATGATGGTAGCCTCGACAGATTGACCTTTCCGAGATCCCGGTGTTTGGATCTCCGCCTATGGCCGCTACCATGGTGGCTATGGACGCATTTATCCTTTGCGTCTTTTCTCGTCTGTTTACCGCCGAGTCCGTGGTGATTTGTCACGGTGGTCTCCTGGACATGGTCGAGATCGCAGTGGCTGGGAAGGATATCGTCCCACCGGTTTTGGGGGAGACTTTGCATGGGATCGACAGATGGCTCTGGGAGACCATTTCATGAGGTCCGGGAGTCCTACGTGTTGACTTTGTGGCCGCAGAGAGGCTCGGGGCTTTGCACTGGGCTTTGCCGACTCGGTGCCCCTTGGGTGATTTCTCGGAGAGGTGCACCTAGGCAACAGGACCAGTGGTAGCTGAGCCGAGTCGATGATGGCTAGGCTATCCACTTTGGACATCCGTTGGTGGATACCACACCGGAGGTTGCGGCATCAGAGGATATTTCAGAGTCTTATGCCGCGAGGGTTCCAGTGATTCTCGCCGGTCATCCTTCTACATACCCCGCTTGGTATCCAGCAGCTTGGGGCTTTACAGAGCCTTTGAGTGACTCGGGAGGACATCCGGACCATGGAGGTGATGTCTCTAGACATGAGGGACCCATCAGCCTTCACTTTTTTCTCGAGGGCTTGGACATACACTCGCTTTCCCACCTGTGGCTATCTTTAGGAGCAGGAAGAGCACGATCTTGACCACCGTCTACTCGACCGGTACGAGAGGGAGACGGGAGCGACTCAGTTATCTTGGAGGATAGACGCCGAGTTTTATTGGGGCCGACCACGACTCGAGTAGGACTCGAGGGAGACCGAGGCTAAGGCGAGTTGCCATAACCAATCGTGTGACTTGGTCGTGATTACTGGAGGCTCGATACAAGAGGTTGTCCGAGGTTGCTCATTTGACCGAGTCTCGCAGGGAGGAGATACGGACTCGTGCTCGTATAGAGAGAGCTCTTATTGACACGGGGTTGGTAGAGGCTCCAAAGCGAGGATACCAGGTCGGGATGAGGGATACCGACATTATTGAGAAGAAAAGGAAGAAGACTCGACGAGGCCGAGGAAAAGGGAAGAAGATCCGAAGAAGACTCGCCGAATGACGATCGACAAGTCTTTTCTCAAGATCCTCTTATTGCCATTTGCAAACACATTAGTTTATTTAGGCATTTTATTGTATTTTAGATCTTTTTTAGCGAGTTAGCAGAGTCAAGAGGTAGACCGTGCTTGAACTCATCAAGAAATTTTTGACTTGTAATGAACAAGAAATATTATTTTAGAAATTAATCAAGACATGTTTCATGGAAATTCAAATGTCTTATTACTTGGGACCCGTTTTATGAAAACTGAAATACCCTTTTATTTATTGCTAAGGACGCACTTTATGGAAGCTTTATTGCCCTTTTTTATTGTTTAGACCGAACCATATATGGCTGCCTACGTTCCCCTTTTACAAGAAAGGCTAAGGGGCTCAGGTCTTCGTAGTTCATTCCGTGAACTAACAAAACTAAGTCTTTTTTTTTTTTTTTTTTTTTTTGTATATTTTTTTTATTATTATATTTTTTCGTGCAACCCTGTTTTTTTGCCTAGACCACCCTTTTTGGGGTTTTTCAGCCTAGCTGGGTATTACTCTTTTTGCACTAAGATTTTTTCTTTTTTTTTTTTATTATTAGACATAGTATCTTCTGAGTTTATCACCGTTGACCGGGTGGACAAAGGGATTGCCATCCAAGTCTCTGCAAGCTTCATTGTTCCTCCCGACAAGATCTTTTGCACTACATAAGGACCGATCCAAACGGGTTCCCATTTTCCTGTGGGTTGTCTCTAGTAGGGGCTTTACTTTCGCACTAAGTCACCCTCTTTGATATTCGGCTTTGACTTTCTTATCAAACGCTACGGCCATCTCGCCTCGGTAGGCTCGGGTGTGCTCCATGGCTTTGAGCCTTCTCTCATCGAGCAAGGCCAATTCATCATGCCGGCTTCGTAGCCATTCTACTTCGTTGACACGCTTCAGGAGGACCCTTAATGACGGGATTTCCAACTCCACCGGTAACACCGGCTTCCATCCCGTAAGTTAGGGCAAAAGGAGTTTCTCCCGTGTGTCGTTTCTGACGTACGTCTGTGAGCCCGGCATTATCACGATAACATTCCTGGATGGTGTGGTGAAGGTCGCTTATTCGCCTTCGCAAGGCAATTCTCGACTATCGCAGCCGGCTTCAACCATGGTGTGGTGAAGAATTTGATCTCTATGGGGCGAAGGATTTTGACTTGGCTTGTTCCCATCTTGGGTAGGAGTCACCAGATGTCATCCAAGTGTTAGGCGGAGATGGCTGTGGGGCCGCGCTTGTCGCAGATCTCGGACGTGTGCAAGCAATAGCCTTCTTCCCATCACCGCAGTGGCGATGGTCACTTGAAGCGTGAGACAACCATGTCGGTATTCAAAGAACCATTCCCGTTAGCTTATCAATTTCTTCGACAGAGAGGGTCCTTGATTTCTCTACTACTTTCTCGTAAAAGCCGATTCTGGCTCTAGAGGCCTAGCTCCCTATAGGATCCTTGTATTAGCTACACTATCAGGCTTCTCCATGCAACTGGCCTCGATCCGCCCCTTTCAACCCCTGGGAAGAAGCTTCCAATCTGTGTCTCTTTAGGTTCCTCAATAGTACCCAAGTTCACACTTATCAAAACCTCCTCGGCGGCTTGGGCCCGGTTTTCCTTTTTCGAAAACCTGCGCCTTAAAGATTTCTTTAATGTATTGTTCGTTTAGTGTGTTTGCATCTTGTTGAATGATTCATTATTAACCGCATTTGTTAAGTTTTGAGTTAATTTATCATTTGTTAAGTTGGCAATAAGAGGATAATCGAAAGATTTGTCATTTCATTCAAAATAAGGGGAAAGATGACATCGATTACATTTTCATAATCCTCGGGCGTGAGGCCTTCGGATGACTACGAGGATTGGAATTCAAAGATTCTGACTGACCGATAGACGCTACAACTGACTCTGGACCCTACGCTACTTATTGACTCGAAAGGGGACTTGACAAGACGGTTGGACCGGATCTCACTCCTTCTTGCCTTTGCCACAGGGAGTAGCGGTCTTGCCGGCGTTCTTGAAAGTTGGAGACTTCGAACCGATCAAAAGCTTGCCGGAAATCATCGATGGTGTGCGTGGAAAGATGGTGAGGGGAACTAAAGTAACTTGTTGCAATCTTTCGCCTAGCTCTTCCGTAGAGCGTGGACTCATTGGGACGAAGTCCGGCTCATTTTGTCGACGCACCGCTGATAGGTCATCTTTTCCTTGCCAATCTTTGATACCACCACCTTGTCGGTATAGCCAGTGAGGAGGTTGGCTTGAATGATGCGATAAAGTCTTCTTCGGGAGAGACTTTCGATCCTTCCACACGATTGGCCAAATACTCTATAGGCTTTGTATTCGTCTTCTAGATCTCGCTAGCTTTTTGTTGAATCTTACAATGGCAACAAACTCGTAATTTTCTACTTCAAGAGGGTCACCGATCATAGGGATATCAGCCGGCCTCGTGCTTGGGTGACGGGTTTGTGACGTTCCTTGGCATAACCGACATAGTAGTCGAACTTGCCAGAAGGCTCTCCCAAAGTTCCTACGCTCTTGTCCCCCGGCACTTCGTATCTTTCCTTAAGCCTGCCGTGTGGACTTTCTCTTCTTGCTTCTTCCTTGAAGGAGCGTCCTCATTGATCCATTCTTGATACTCATACTACAGTGCGCTTTCACAATCACATACATCATACCGTATGTGAGGCTTGGGTTGAACCAGGATAGCCCCTCTCCAACTTGCTTGGTCATTACCGTTGTGGATTACCATGTTGGCCATTTTGACACCGGGAAAAGCCGACAAAACCGAGGATTCGCGAACTGTCTGAGGATTCTGCACTAACAAGTTGCTGACCCGGTGTTCTCACCCACTTCTTTCTCGCTGCGGGAAAGGGATAGACAAGGTTTAGACTCGAGGGTAGGCAAGGTTTAGACTCGGAGGTAAGTTTTTAGGCCTGGAGGTAAGTGTTTAGAGGTGAAGGCTCGAGCGATATGCAAATTAGAATCTTCAAGTTTACTTAAAAAATGTTGTCTTTTATTAATATCTATTTGGTTGGAAAAGGGTTACGCCTTCTTTTTCACAACTACTCTAGAGATCTGGATCGGTGGGTTCCGTCACTACGTCTATAAGCCCCTCGTATTCCACTGTATTTCGACCTCCCAGGGGTGGTGGAGCAGCCCGGCGAGGGTCCTATAGGGCACGCGGATCCCACCGACCGAGAGTAAAGAACGCTCCTATCGGATCTAGCGGGTCATAGGACCTTTCAACGCACGAGCGATGCGGATTATAGTTAGGCAATACCGGGAAAGTCTCGTCTCTCGCCTCGACGGATCTTGCGCAGTTTCGCGAGCGAATGACGGTTTCGACTTTCGGTAATGTCCGAGAGAATAATAGGCATGGGTCGGGCGGTAAAAGCCGGATGACACGGTGTCACATTGAACTTCGTTGCATACACGGTGCGTGGGTCTGAATCGAAGTCAATGCCGGTCAAGATCTTCGCCAATTTTTCCTTGTCGGAATTTTGGCGGAAGCTTCGCTTGAGCGAAAGATCTTTTGATTTTTTGCAAAGACTCGGTCTTGACTCTTACGCATTCCGTGCGGGTCAAGGTCAATAGTCAATGTCGGAGTCAAGATCCCACCGATTTTTCCTTGTCGAATTTCGGCGTAATTTTGCTTGAGCGAAAATCTTGGCTTCCGTTATGAGCTAAGGCTTGACCTTTACGTGGGTATGCAACTGGGCTATATGAAACGGACTAGACCAAAAACCAACCAAAAGTCAAGGATTTTTGAAACGTGTGACACGAATTTGTGCATTGGTCGACACTCGCCGCCATGGGGGAGGTTGGAATGATTCCGTGCGCGCCCTCGGAGCATCGTAAGGCTGTCCGTGACTGGCAGAATCACCACCAAGGTTTAAGGACGTGCGTGCAAAGTGTACAGGATATATCAGGTGCGCGTAGTGTGCGGTCTCCTAAAATTGTTCCTTTTTGAGTTAAAACAGAAATTTTCATAAATGTGTTTTAAAGGAATGATTTTCGGGACGGGGGAGAATGCAACACGTAAATTTTCTGGAAAGCCCCAGTCAGTCGTGGAGCTGAGTAGCCCCAAGCTGCTAGGACTTGCCAGATTAACCCTGATTTTTCCTGGTGGAATTGCCACTGAGGTCGTATGGTCAGAATCCTATGAGGATTAGCCGTACGACTGCATGGATCAATTTTCCAGGTTCCACTCCTTTGCGATTTTTTATGCTCAAAGTATGCACGAAATCCAAGATGCAAATGATGCAATGCAAGGTAAAGGAAGCAAGCACGATTAATGAAATCGACGACGGGAGTCTAACCCGCTCAAAGGGAAAAGCTTTCTTTATTTTTCAAAAAAAAAATTTCGAAAAGGGATACTGGTACGTGGGATTGTTAAACCACCGGTTATCCCAAGCCCCGGGTTAGGGAGCGATACAGGAAGGTTAAGTGGGGTCCACCTATATACCGAGTATCGATTTTTGTTTTGAAAATAAAGCTTTTCTCCTTTGGGTTTTCCCCAGCGGAGTCACCAAACTGTGAATGTGTGCCCAAATTTTGTGGATTCACGCGAGTTTGAAGACATCCGAGTTATTTGAAAAAACGGAGTCGCCACGCCATTTTGATTATCTCAAAACTTTGAAAAAAAGGTTTTTACTTGGGTTCGGAGGTTAAGTTACCCCTTGGGAAGAACGTTTGGCGTTCACCCAAAGTGCCTTGCCGGAGCAAGTCTCCCAAGATTTCGCAATCGTGCTTGCTTGCGTGCTTTCTTGTGTGCATGGGTTTGAGAAAAAGGGGGGGGGGGAATGTCCCAAGTTGTCTTCCGGACGTACAAACCATTTGTTGGTTGTCGCTCGGGATTCCTTGGAATTTTATGTATTTGGGATTATGATCCCGTCCTCATATTATGACTTGTGATCATCGCATTTTAACCTCGGGACCCTCGGGACTTGCGTGATCGAGAGAATGACTCTCTTTTGGTCAAAGATGAGGTTCTTTAGAAAAGGAGGGTCCTTAGCCCATCAATCCTACGCTTTAAGACGGTCGAGCTCGTATAGAGGCTTCATACTCTTTCTTAAGCGATAATCGGAGATATAGGGTTCAAGGTTATCCCTTTCCAAAGAAATCGTGAACCTTTAATGGAAGGAACGATGTAAAGATATGATCTTTTACACTGGTCCGTTCCAAGGTTGGGGGAAAGGGGAAATGCATGATGAAAAATGACTCTTTAATGAAAAGATGACATTTTTGGTTTTAGCAAATGATGCTTTTTGATTGAAAGAAATGATCTTTATGCAAGTGATGCGTAAAGATAGGATTTTTTATGCAAATGATGCATTGGAAAAGGTTTTTGAATGCAAAGGATGCATTTTTATTGAAAAGATTGGATTTTTATGTGCAAATGATGCATAAAAATGACATTTTTATTTGAAAATGGGGGTTTTAGGTGCAAAGGATGCACCTTTATGAAAAAGACTACATTTTTATGACAAATGAGGTCTTAATGCATGCAAAAGGGAAAGGGGGTGATAAAGATGTGATCTTTATGAATAAATGCCAAGTCCCAAGCAAGATATATGAATGCAATGAGCAAGTATATCAATTAAAAGCAAGGTTAGGGCGTGCGAGGTTACCAATTGCTTCCTTTGCTTCTTCGAACGGAGCTAGGAGGAGAGGTTGGTCTTGGGTCTTCAAGGAGGAGGGAGGTAGCTTCTTGGCCTTCCTTCTTCACCTTCTTGAGCTTGCACCAATATTCTTCACGTCTTGGGAGTGTTTATAAGTGTATTGTGTATTTTGTGCCTCTATTGTGTGTGTTGAAATGGGTAGAGGAGGCCTCTATTTATAGGTAATCTGGATAAGGTGAATGAAGCCGTGCGGCTAAGAGCAGCGAGCTAATGCAGCTGTGCGGGCTTATCCTGAGTGACTCAGCATTCTAGAACCATGCAAGGTGGCAAATTCTAGAACCCTCCTTCCTAATTAAGAAAAACGTGTTTCTTAATTAGGAAGGATCCTCTTCAGCCCTTATTTAAATAAAAACAGTTCCGAAATGTTTAACGGCCCGGGAAGGTACTGGGAATTAGGAAAACTTACCGAAATTGTCGGGAAAATTAACCGGAAGGCATGAGCCAGATTTGGGTACTTACAGATACTCTAGAAGGTAGACTCGGAAAGTCAGACACTTAGAGATTTTGACAACTCGAGAAGTCGGACATGTACAGAGATGCTGACCACTCAAAGAAACTGACCGCTAAGAGAATTTGATCACTCAGAAGACTAATCATCCTAGAAAGACTAAAAGTCTAAATGGAATAGTAATCAATCATGGTACTTCGAGTACATAAAGATATGCTTGTGATTACGGATTACAATACAATAGATATTCCAATAGTATGAACATGATATACTAATTGAATATCAGACACAAATAAACTCCAAAGTGAAAATGTGTTCACAATAGATGAAGGAGCGGTATCATTGTAGTCTTCCAAGACAACATGGATAACTCGATACAATAAAGAATCTGAGTTAATAGCTTTAGACAACGCTTAAGGAAAGCAGAAAGGTCTAATGAATTCTTGGAAAAGATTCCTTATTGGAATAAGTTTATGCCTACGTGTCCTAAAGCATTGTGACGACAATGAGAAATAGGAAAATGTATAGAACAGTATGGTAAGTCTAGACATAATGGTCAAAAGACATAATATCATAAGACAATTGATCTCAATTAAGACTATCACATATCGGATAAGTGAAGGAAAAGGCATAGAACAGTATGGTAAGTCTAGACATAATGGTCAAAAGACATAATACCATAAGAAAATTGATCTCAATTAGGACTATCACATATCGGATAAGTGAAGTCAAAATCGGATCCGCATACCAATGGGTATGAATAGGGGATCAAATTGTTTGGTAAGGAGAATAAGGTTAAAATCCACACAAACAAAGAAATCCATAGTAGACACTCAACCTTGAGAAATGGAGATCCCATTCAATGAGACAACTAAATTACGGATATTCTAATAGTGTACTTGAAACCTATTATAACCTATTCTCGGAAGCCATCAAGTGCTAAAAGCAAAATCCTGATGACGTGTGGTGAGGGTAAGCTTAAAGCTTTTAATGATTCCTATACCTAAGTGGTGAAGTATATCAAATTACTCTTTATAGGAGATCACCTATATATAAGTGAGAAGTAATAAGGCCACTTCAAATGAAACACTTATGGAATCAAGCGCGGTCCAAGGCCAAAATGGACAAAAACGTGAGAACAAAACGTGTTAGAGCTATTATTGTGTGAGTATTATTGTCTTGGTATACACTATACAATCACCGGTTCAAAGCATCGCGCTACTGAATGGCTAGTATATCCGATAGTATTTCACTAGGGGAGGTTCAAGGCCACAAGCTATCTATCCCGATGCAATAATGATTCGCCGAAACTTTCAGACGAGTCTGCATTCATGCATGAATTTAATTTGTCATTCATGTGGAGGATTGTTAGAATTTTGATTTTGAAAAAGTGAGGTTTGACCGACTTTTGACCAAGAATTCCATAAGGTTTCATCCAGGATAGCTGGGTTATCTTCTTCTACGAACTTCTTCAGACAGAGGGTGGTCATCCCGGATGGCCATTTAATCTTCTTCTACTTCAGACTGAGAATGATCTACATGCATAACATCTTTTGTTGCCACCTTTGAAGTCCGTTCCGTGTGTCAACAAATATCTTGAATCACTTGCGTGATTATTGTTGTCCTTCTCGTTATCTTCTAGTTAGCTTCCAATGCTCTTCTAATTATCCTTCCTTGGAAACCGTCATTCTTTTCGTTAATATCTAACGATCATGTCCTTCCGTTGTCCATCATCATTGTTCATTTATTATTTGTCATTTCGTTAATTTCAAGAAAGTCTTATTTATTGTTACATACAACTTTCCTAACAATATTTTGAAAAAATTTAAAAACAATTTTGTGTACTAAATTGTATAAAAACATCATCAGGATGTGACTTATACTATAACTCTAGTTTGTATACCTCAACTGTATAAGTACTTTCTTGATCAAGAGATTGAAATCACTAACAACTCATACTCCCTCCGTCTCGCTACAAATTGCACACTTTTTTCATTGGATGTCCCATTACAAATTGCACTTTCTAAAATGGCAAAGAATCTTTACTATTCTCTCCACTCATTCTCTCTCCTACATTATTTTAATACTCACAATACCATTATATTTACTATTCTCTCCACTCATTCTCTCTCATATTTTACTTTTACATTCACAACATTTATATCATTATTTTTTCCTTAATCTACACGCAAACAATAAGTGTGCAATTTCAAGCGGGACGGAGGAGTACTTAAAAGACAAGATCATTATTCTTAGCTACAAAACCACGTGATTGTTTGCGTCTTTCTATGAGTTATTAGAGGCAAGTATCGAGTTGTTTTGCATTGTTGATAACTAGAATAAGCTCAATTTTGAGGACACGTTTTTTTTTTTTTTTTTTAATTAAGCTCATGTTTGAGGATGCATTTTTTTTTATTAAATTTAAAAAAAAAATTATTTTTTTTAAGAACAAAATGAAAAAAAAATAAATACATGAGGGCAAAATAAAAAATTTCCGCACTTGACACAGTTCAAAAGTTCAAAGAACTGTAGCAAGCATTCCTTCCACATATACTATAGATATTCTTGAGAAGAACTTGTACTTATTCTTGTTGCTTATTGCATGTGAAATTCTGCAGTTCATTGAACATGAATAACTGGCCGTATTATTGGACTGTCATAATCATTTTTCTTTATTGTCCTGGCTTCTTTAGTCTATCTCCAACACCACGCCATTTTCGTGCGCCATAGTGTGAATATCCCGTCCCGATGCAATGCGCATTCGAAAGTTTGAAATAAATAATTATATAATGTCGAATCGAAATGGGATATTCATTTAGTGACACTCGCTTTAAACCATATTAAAATATTAGTTTAATTTTGAGAGTCGCCACGCCACTTTGATATAGCCCAAAGCTTTGAAAAAAGGCTAAACATGTAATTGGGTTCGGGGGTCAAGTTACAACAGAAGAAGAAACGTTATCACTCCTATTGCCCGACGGATCGGTCTTTCTAGCATGTGGGGTGTTGGTTGTGTGCGGTGTTTACGGGAATAGATAGAAGAAGCGGGATCATGCATAAGGAGGAGGGGAGAGAAAGAATTAGTTAATGATCACACCCTAGAACCTTTGAGTTAGGCCCTCGGAAGGTGTACTAATCAATGTTCATCCTTGGGGGATTATTGATCATGGGACAATTATAACTAAGGTGAAAGGAAAGGAATAGTTCCTAGATCCATTGGGTTTCTTAGGGCGAAACCTTAGATCATCCTCGGCTATGCACAATTAAATATATTAAAACAACCCTAAATCTAGCATATATGACATAAGCAAGAAATAAAGTAATTAAAATATACTAAGCATGCAAACAATAATAAAGACAATAATAATAAAGAACAAGAATATTAAAAAGAGAGTCTTACCAATTGTAGCAAGACTTTGGGGTCGAATCTTGGCGATTCGAAGGGAATAAGAAGAACTATGGGTGAAACAAGTGTAGTCTCGTTTCTCCCGTATGAAATTGTGTGTGAAAGTAGGGAGCCAGGCACCCCTATTTATAATGCTTTGATATCTGGGCTGGGCCAACGAAGGGTCGATCGGCACAAGGGCTAAAGGGTCGATCGGCTCTATATAAAAGAGTCGATCGGCCATACCACGGGTAAAGGGCCGATCGGCACTTCTATCTGGCGTACCTTCCACGCTAGCAATGACGGCGCTGGTACGGACGAATTAATGAATTTTTAGGGTTTTTTTTAGGGTTTCTTATTAATTAACCGGGCCAAGCATTTAAAATACCTTTTTTCGGACCGGGTACTAACAGTAGCCCCTCGGCGACGCTTCTTGTAAGACAAGTGGGGTCGACGATAAAAGAATAGGATCCGTCCTGAAAAAAGGGATTTCAGGAGGTAAGGAAAGTGACCTTGCGGATGTGAAGTTTGGACTCGAGCTGAGTCGCAAAAGGATGACCAGGTAGGTCAAGTGGCTGGACCCACGTCGGGCTACCTACGTATCCCAAGAGGAATCAAGCCAAATCGTAGTTCGAAAACGTGGGCGTTTAGTACCCGAGAGTGGCGGACGTGCAGCGTCTCAAGCCAAAGATGCGATTTGTGGCAAGGCTTTGGGGATCGAATCTAAGGGCGATTCGAATAATATTGAGAGATGTACGGAAAGGAGAATCAAGTATAGTCTTGCCTTCTCCGTGGGAAAATATGTTGTGTGTGGAAAATGTGTGGAAAGGAAATTCAAGTATAGTCTTGATTTTCCCCTTGAAAATAAGTGTGATGGAACAAATCAAGTGTAGTCTTGATTTCTCCGTGTGAAGATATGTTGTGAGATAATGTGTGGAAAGGAAATTCAAGTATAGTCTTGATTCGTATACTGAGAGAAAGTGTATGGGGCAATGTGGAAAAAACTGCGTGGGAGCCAAGTATTTGACTTTTGCGGGAGTCACCCCGAAGAGATATTAATTTAAACAAAAAATGTTTGGAATTATGAAATAAATTAAAAAAAGAGGAATTATTTTAAAAAGGGTTTTTGGAAATCGGTCCTATTTTGAAAATGGGAAGATTTTTTTGAAAATGGGGGGATTTGTTTTGAAAAGGGGGGTTTCTTGGGAAGAGGAAATGGTTATTAAATTAACCGGTCAACTCACTCTGACCGAGGAGACACGCGTCAGGCGGAGAGGCCGAAGGGCCGATCGGCCCTATGCTCTGATTGGCTGAGGACCTTGGACGAGGATCGGGGTCGCCAGGAGGAAATCCTGGCCGTTCGATCAGGTGAAAGAAACACAAAATGGAAGGGCCGATCGGCCCTTGACTCCTATTGGCCTAAAAAGTCGGCCGATCGGCCTTAAGAGCAGCGTACTCTCCTTCTCCAACACACCTTCTTCTTCTTCTCCGATTCTTCTTCTCCTTCTTCTCTGTTCGAATTCTGAAGCTTTCGCCGGAAAATCTTTGAGTTCCATTGTCGAATTTTGTGAAGGTCTCACCATGAATCCTCCAGATTGGGTTGAAGATGTGATTTCTTTGATGAATCGCCCGGACTACCAGCCTTTGGGATCGTACACCGGTGGTATGAGTGATGCTTTCTATGGCCAAGGCGGAGGAGTTGGTGCTAGTGGCTACGGCGCCGGGGGTAGCCGCGGTTCTGACAGTTTTAGGGGCGGTTTTGGTGATGTGGGTGGTGGTTATGGAGGTTATGGAGGTGGCAGCCATGGCGGTAGCGGTGGCGGTCACGGTGGTGCTGGTGGCGGCAGCCATGGCGGTGATGGCGGTGGGTATGGCGGCAACGATGGCGGCCATGGCGGGAATGGTGGAAATGATGGTGGTGGTGATGATGATGAAGAGGAGGTTGATGTTGATGCCGGGGAGAGTGACCGGAGTGATGCTGGCGGGAATGCTGAGGCTAGGAGGCGGCGAGCTTCGCGTAATTATCGGCCTTCGAGACTGTTCTTTCTGTTGCACAACCAGTCAGACTTTTACGCGGGCCTGACTTTTCATGGATCCACTGGTCTTCGCTCCCGCGTCGGGATGAAGGTACAATTTTATTTAACAACATAATAATTAATACATGTGCAAAGCGTTTTATTATTTTAAAATGCGAGTAATGACACGTACCTGTGCTGTGTTTACCTGCAGATGAAGAAGATGAAGGGACGTAGTTCCCTTAAGGCGGTTGGTGAGTTGTGGGCGCTTTTGCCGGCCGGTGAGGGTGGTCCTCGCGAGATGGTGTGGAGCTTGGGGTTGGGCCCCTTCTTTGATATGGTTTCACTGATGGGTCAGACCCGGAAGTGTAATGTTGTGGTGAAGGTGTGTCGTGAGTTTTGGTGGGACACGACACATACTTTCCATCTGAGTTGGGGTGAGACTACGATCACTCCTACAGACTTCGCCGTCCTCACCGGGTTGAGATTTACAGATATAGCCTTACCTTTTGATGAGACCCTACACTCTGATAAGGCTCGTCAGATTCAGCTGTTTGGCGCTAGCGTTGGCCCGAGCAGGAATTTCGGTGTTGACGCAGGGAAGCTGTACAAGCTTGTTGAGACTGCCATTGATCGGTATAGAGTCGGTCAGTATGGGATGGACGCGCTTGTCCGGGGATTCCTTTGGTACGGCTTATCAGTGGCCCTCTTTCCCAACTCGGGCCCGGTGTGCCGATTCTCTTTATTGGGTGCTTTGTCTGACCTGGACTTAGTGCGGGATATCTCTTGGGGAGGGGCCGGTTTGGCCGAGAGCTGCACGGGCCCTTGACACTGTCTCGAGGTCCAATACCTCTTCTTTTGATGCCTTTCACTTTGTCCTGGAGGTATGCTAACTCTTGTCATTTTCATTACCCCTTACTTGTCACTTGTTTTTTTTTTCTGTCTTTGTAAATATCTGCTTTTCTGTCTTTTGCAGGCTTGGGTTTATGAGATCTTCGGCGTTGCGCCGTTCACCTTACGGGACCAGACTCGGGATGTGCCCGTCTTGCGGTACTGGAGGAAGGAGAATCGGATTGAGGGATATCCGAAGACAGTCCGTGAATCTGATTTGAGGGCTGTGTTTGATGGTCCCAGTAGACCTGAGTTTTTACTCTTCCCTTGGACTCCTGAGGCTTCTGAGACTGTTGGTGCCGTTCGGGATGTTACTGCTTCCCGCAGACTGCTGGTTGGATTGCTTGCCGATGAGATGTATCTGGGCGAGCGGGTGTCGAGACAGCACCATGCGTGGGCTCCTCTTTATGCGCCTCAGCACCCTCCCAAGAATATGTGGTACCCGGACCGATTGCCGAGGAGGATGGAGTATCTGTATGGGGTCCCCGCTTATCACTTTCGCCTTGACATGCCTTATATAGATTTTGTGGCTCTTTTTCTGAGATCACCGCAGGTGGTGCGGCGGGCTGCTGCGGATGCCGGGGCTGCTGGTATGGGGGAGCAGGGTCCGGTTATTCCCGAGCCGATGGGTGTTGCACCTCCCGAGATAGTAGATATGCCTCCCTTTCCTGATCATTTCTATGTGCATATGGCAGACGGGGAGGTGCGGGTGGACTTGGCTCCTACAGAAGCTGATGAGGTGGAGGGTGCCCAGCTTCCTCCCGGTGGTGCTGGCGGGGTATGCCTTTTACCTTTCTTTTTTATGTACTGGCATTTATGCTTTAGCTGTGATGTAACTCTCGCACTTGATTTTTGCAGGTTACTCGGGAGTCTTATGTGCGGTCTGTGAGGCATAGCAATGTACTGACCCGTCTGCTGAGGAGTGCAGTGTCGGCACTTTCTTGCCAATCCCGGAGATCAGTAGATGTGGATCCGGCACAGTGGAGACAGCGCTCCCAGGGTGATGGTAGCTCGACATCCGGGTTTTCTCGCGGTCGTGCCTCGACTTCTCGTCGGGGTCATTAGGATTTTTTTCATTTTTATGTAGTACCTGTAGGGAAAAAGTAGGAGCATGCAGACTCTAGATTTTATGCTGACTCACTGATGTATGCAACTGATTTATGTACTAGTCTATGGATTTAATATATAAAAGTTAGTCTTTTCCATTTATGTACATTTTCTATTTTTGGACATTATCTATTTTTGTACACTGCATTGAACAAACGAGGACAAAAATAGAACAAAGTAAAAATTGAAAATAGAAAAAATAAAAAATAAAGAATAAAGATAAAAATAAAATAAAACAAAAAGGTGGAGCCTTGGGATCTGCTGAGGCTGTATTGTACTTGGGGGAATTAAAGGGTCGATCGGCCCAAATTTAAAGGTCCGATCGGCCCAAATTAAAAGGTCCGATCGGCCTTTCGCTGAAAAGGCGGCGGTTGTAGCTCTGAGTAATGGGCCGATCGGCCCTACCTCTCCTTTTCCTGCACGGATTTCTTCACTGTCCTTTTCCTGTACGGATTCCCATACCCAAAACCTATAAATAACTTTGCTAGCCGACGGGTACAACACATAATTTCTTCCTCTCTTCTTCGTACTGTTTTCTTTTTCCTGCCGTGGACAAACACAATGAATTCTCATCCCTCTGTCTTGATGGAGAAGCAAAACAATTTTGAGAGTGATTTGGCCGTTTGGGTATCCAAAGTATCTCGTTCCGTTCGCCATGCCTTTGACAAACGTTTTGGGGTAAAGTGTATTTGGTCCCTTTTGCCCATGCATCCCAACTGGAATCTCCTACATGCTGCAGCTGCTTTTTGGGACGAATCCAATCACGTTTTCAACTTTTCTTACAACGAGATTACACCCACCTACGAGGATTTTCTTGCTCTGTGCGGAGGGGATGATGTCAGTTTGATAGCGGTTCCGCAGGATAGAGTTCCGTTGGTGACAAGGGTGGCCAAATTTCTGCACCTCCCTACGGCTGTGGCTAGAGGTTTGGTTGAAGGTGTGGACATAGATATCTGTGATTTGCCGGGAAGGTTTGCTTATGGTGATGACTTCGACTCGGATTTTGCTTTGGATTGCCTGGCCCTCTGCTTATTTTCCAAGGTTCTGTTTTCTCCTTATGTGGGTGTAGCTACCAGTGGATGCTTGGATATGGTTGATCAGGCCCGTTCGGGGAGGAGCATTGTTCCGGTTCTCTTGGGCGAGACACTTCATGGTATATCTCAGATAGCTAGGGGTGCTCCGCTTATGACTACTTGACTAGGGGCAGTGCCAAATTACTGACCACGTGGCTCGAGGATCGACTTTTTGTTCTAGAGATTCCCCCTTCGAGTGTTAGGCCTTGGTTTCATGGTTGTAGGAGGAAGATCGATCCGCTTTCCGGCTTGTCAGAACGGGAGTGGAAGATGTATTTGGCGGAAGTGGATGCAGATGACGGGATTCATTGGCGAGTACAAAGCATTGGGGCCTCTCCTTCATTCGGAGCCTTCGGCTTGGGCAATGCCCGATTCGTGTACCCGGCTTTTGAGACCACCACCTTTTACTATGCAGAGCGGGTACTTCGGCAATATGGCATGGAGCAGGTTCGTCCTCAAACTTGGGGAACTTCTGAGTTTGATGATTCTGCCAAAGTCCTTCCAATGGACGTTGGTGTTTCAGTTTTGATGGTAAGCTTATGCAGTTCTCATGGGATGCCACGAGTCTATCTTGCACAGCGGACCCATAGCACTCATTTGTCGCATGCTTATTTGACATGGTATGAAGAAAACTTGGGACCGATGAGGGAGACTTTGTATGACTTGAGACGGAGATTGGTTCCTAACATATCTTCGAGCCGTTTTCTCAGAGACAGGGAGGCTTTGGGGATTTCTCTAGACACAGTGGAGGAGAATTCTCCCAAGAAGATGGAACGGAAGTTGAAGGGTAAGGCGGTCGAGGAGGTTCCCCCATTGAAGAAGAAGTATTCGCCTTATTTTAAGAGAGAGAGTAAGAAAAAGCCGACTCGACGAGCTGCCAAGAAGAAGAAGGACGGAGATGAGGGGCCTAGTGCCAAGGAGTAGACCTTATATGTCCGAGTATCCACCCACAGTCATATGCAGACACATTAGTTATTTATTTTGTCTTTTAATTTTTTTTAGTTTCTTTTGCAAGTTATTTAGTCATTAATATAGTCAAACTTAGACTCATCAAATAAGTGTAATCAAGCATTGATTGTGGGAATGAAAAAGTTTATTGCTTTAGTAAAAACAGATTGGATTTTTATTTATTTTTTGGACCGCGCCGATTAAGGCTGCCTACGTTCCCCTTTTACAATGAGAACCAAGGGGCTCAGGTCGTCGTAGTTCATTTTCATCAAGCTACTATTTTTAGAAGGGGGAGATAGAAGCGGGACAATGTTTTTATTTGTTTGTTTGCTCTAACTTTTGCCTAGACCGCCCTTTACGGGTTTTCAATCTAGCGAGCTTTTGAACGCACCCTTTCTTTTATTGCTAGACCGCCCTTTGCGGGTTTTCAATCTAGCGGGCTTCTTTTTGCGCTTTTTTTTTTTTTTTTTTAATTATTTTTTTTTTATTTAGAGGGGAGGAAGAGCTTAATCATAGTAGCGTCTGAGCTTGCTGAGGTTGGTGGGCTCCTTGAATTCGTTGCCATCCAAATCTGCCATTTTAACTGCTCCACCCGAAAATATCTTCTTAATCACATACGGGCCGGTCCATGTAGGGGCCCACTTCCCAAGAGGATTGAACTTGTTGGGAAGTTGCTGCTTCAAAACCAAGTCTCCTTCCTTAATGTCTAAGGGCTGCACCTTTTGTTGAAAGCCCTTCTTTGTCCGTCTTTGATAGGCTCGGATGTGTTCCATGGCTTTGAGTCTGCGCTCGTCAAGTGTGGCCAACTGATCATATCGACTGCGGAGCCATTCAACTTCTGCTACTTGATTCTCTAATAAGATTCTCAAAGACGGGACTTCCAACTCGACCGGGAGTACTGCCTCCATTCCATATGTCAGAGCAAAAGGAGTTTCGCCTGTAGCTGTACGAACGGAAGTTCTATATCCCCAAAGTGCTAATGGTAATTTCTCGGGCCAGTCCCTACCTCGAATTGATGTCTTTCGATTATCTCGCTCAATCGTTTTGTTAGCCGCTTCGATCGCTCCGTTGGTCCGAGGCCTATAAGGGGAAGACTTGTGCCGGGTAATCTTGAACTCGCGCAATTTGTCACAATCTCCGCCGAAGCTGGGACCCGTTGTCCGAGATAATCTCATTTGGTACTCCATATCTCGTACATGATGTCCTCCTTAATGAACTGTGCCACCTTTTTGGAAGTCAACACCTTGTAAGATTTTGCCTCGATCCACTTGGTGAAGTAATCCACAGCTACTAATACAAAACAATGCCCATTGCTTCCCGGCGGTGTAATCTTGCCAATCACATCAATCCCCCATGTCGCAAATGGCCAAGGGGTTACCATGCTATACAACTCGTGAGGGGGCACATGGTTCAAATTGGAACACATTTGGCATTTGGGACATTTCCGCACAAACCGGATGCGGTCGGCTTCTATAAAGGTGACCCAATAATAACCCAACCGTGTGATTTTCTCGTCTCAACATTCTGGCATTCATGTGTGGCCCGCACAAGCCATCGTGTACTTCTTCCATGATCATTTCTGCTCGTTTCGCGTCTACACAGAGTAACAGGAGACCATCGTAGTGTCTTTTGTACAACATATCATCTAGTAAAACAAACTGTCCGGCCAATCGCTTCAATGCTCGCAAACTTTTGGCTTTCACGTCACCTAGAAAAGACACATTACCCTTCTTGAGATACTCATAAAATGCATGCGTACCACGGATCCTTATTCTCCTCGATGTCGGCTTGAATCTCGCAGCCAGCAGGCTTCGTAGCGCAAGCGGGGTTCTCTCTTCGACCAACTCGAACGGTTTTACGTACATTCCGTGAGGGATCTCGACCAAAGAAGCCAGCCGTAGCTAAAGCGTCGGCAAATCTATTTCTGTCTCTCGGGTAGATAATGGAATGTCACTTCCTTGAATTGCTTGACAAGCTCTTCCATATGAGTCCGATATCTGCAAGTAGGGGTCAAAGCCTTCCACTTCTTAGACGTCCGATTGATAATTAAAGGCGAGTCTCCATATACCTTCCAACTCCTTTACATTACGCTCCAAGGGTACGCTTCTAAACCGGCTATGCATGCCTCGTATTCAGCCGCGTTATTGGTGGTTGTAAAATTCGGCTTGATGGCGATGGGGGTGTGCTCATCTTTGGGATCAACCAAAGGATTCCCACTCCATTGCCCCTCTTGTTCGCGGCTCCATCAAAGAATAGTTGCCATCTCTCTTCCGTATCAATGCTAAAAATCCCTCGTCTGGAAATTCCGGTTCAAGCCCTCGTTCTTCCGTGCTTGGAAACTACGCTAAATGATCCGCCATGGCTCTCCCTTTAATCGCTTTTCTCGGCACATAAGTGATATCGAATTCCCCCCAGAAATACCGACCATTTGGCTAATCTCATGGACAGAGAAGGTTTGTCAAACAAATACTTAATTGGATCCATCTTTGACACTAGCAGAATCGGATGCGCTGACAAGTAATGCTTGAGCTTGTTAACCACCCAAACTAGCCCTAAGACAGGTTTTTCCAATGCTGAGTAGTTTAGCTCACTCCCTTGCAACTTTCGACTAACAAAATAAACGGCGTTCTCCACCCGAGAGTCCTTGGCTTCTTGTGCAGCATAGCCCCAACGGCCGTATCGATTCATCGTTAGGTACAATAGCAACGGTTTCTCCGAATGTGGGGGCGAAGGATAGGGGATTGACCAAGTATCTCTTGATTTCCTCAAAGGCTTCTTGACACTTCCAAATCCCAATCTATACTTGCGGTCTTCTTCATCAATCTAAAAATCGGCTCACACATGGTAGTTAATTGATTAATGAAGCGGCTGATGTACTGTAACCGTCCCATGAATCCCTTGACTTCCTTTTCTGTACGTGGCGGCCTCATCTCCATGATAGCTTGAATCTTTCTTGGATCTGCCTCAATTCCTCGTTCTGTGACCATGTAACCCAGGACTTTTCCTCGAATAACTCCAAATGTACACTTGGCAGATTCGGACGCATTGCGTGCTCACGCGATCTGTCGAAGAACTTTCTCAAATCAATGAAATGTCGACTGCTCGACCCCTTGGAATGAATGATCATATCGTCGACATACACCTCAATCTCCTTATGGATCATGTCATGGAATAATCTTTGTGACCGCTCTGCAGTATGTAGCCCCTGCATTTTTTAATGAATGGCATTACGGTGTAACAAGATATGTTCCCCATGGTGTAGTGAAAGCCGTCTTCTCTGGTGCGCCTCCGCCATCTTGATCTCGATTATATCCCGCAAAACCATCTACAAAAGACTTGACCTCGTAGTTAGCGGTGGCATCTACTAGCATGTCGATATTGGGCGACGGGAAGTCGATCCTTTGGGCTAGCCTTGTTGAGATCTCGGAAGTCAACACAAACTCTAACCTTGCCATTTGATTTCTTGACCGTCACAATATTAGATAACCACGTCGGATACTCAATAACTACTGATAAAACCTACCCGAGGAGCTTCTCTATCTCTTCTTTAACTTGCAGAGACCATTCTCGCTTAATGCGGCGCAATTTACATTTGACCGGCTTGGCGTCTGGTGTTAGTGGTGATACGTGCTCCACTATCGAGTTATCCAGCCCGGCATATCCTTGTATGACCATGCGAACACATCCGAATATTCTTTAAGCGGCTCAATCAACGCTTCCCTTTCGGTCCCTTCGAAGAAGCTTCCAATCTGTGTCTCTCTCGGCTCTTCTTCCGTTCCCAAATTAATACATGATAACACCTCATCGGCGGCTTGGGCTCGACCTTCCTTTGATTGATAACTTGCTTAGAAATTTCTTTAATATATTCATTGTTTAGTGTGTCCGCTTCTTCTAATGAGTCATTATTCACTAAGTTAATTTGATTAAGTTGAGCATTATTTTTAGTTAATTTATCATTAAGAAGATTGGCTATGAGGGATACTCGAAGATCTAGTTTTTCATTCATAACGAAAGGGAAAACAACATTTGCAACCAATTCATAGTCTTCTGACGTGAGGTCATCAGACTTGGAAGAAGACTCAAACTCAAAAGAAAACACATCAGACTCAAACAAAACAGATGACTCTGAAGAAGTAGAGGACTTGGGGGAACCAGGGGGAGACTCAACAGGAGGAGGCATCAGTCCCAGCTCTTCAACCATGTATTCCTTCGTGGCTACGGGTCCGCCAAATACGCATCAATTCTTAAGCTTTCCAACCATGGGTGTCACCAATGTCCTTGGATCCGTATCGTCTGCCTGCTCTGCCCCAATGACTGCAACCATATCGTCTTCTATATTCAGATTCCCCAAATGCTGCAACAGGTTCTGACCATCCCATTCTTCTGCATCCTCTGAAACTGCAATGTTCTCAACCAACGGCTCATCCAAAGATACCTGCCCTAGCTGATTGGCCAACTCATCTTCAGTCTTGATGATGTACCGGCTCTGGACTGTGAATACCCCGTCCCGATGCAACACGCATTCGGAAGTTTGAAATAAATAATTATATAATGTCGAATCGAAATGGGATATTCATTTAGTGACACTCGCTTTAAACCATATTAAAATATTAGTTTAATTTTGAGAGTCGCCACGCCACTTTGATATAGCCCAAAGCTTTGAAAAAAGGCTAAACATGTAATTGGGTTCGGGGGTCAAGTTACAACAGAAGAAGAAACGTTATCACTCCTATTGCCCGACGGATCGGTCTTTCTAGCATGTGGGGTGTTGGTTGTGTGCGGTGTTTACGGGAATAGATAGAAGAAGCGGGATCATGCATAAGGAGGAGGGGAGAGAAAGAATTAGTTAATGATCACACCCTAGAACCTTTGAGTTAGGCCCTCGGAAGGTGAACTAATCAATGTTCATCCTTGGGGGATTATTGATCATGGGACAATTATAACTAAGGTGAAAGGAAAGGAATAGTTCCTAGATCCATTGGGTTTCTTAGGGCGAAACCTTAGATCATCCTCGGCTATGCACAATTAAATATATTAAAACAACCCTAAATCTAGCATATATGACATAAGCAAGAAATAAAGTAATTAAAATATACTAAGCATGCAAACAATAATAAAGACAATAATAATAAAGAACAAGAATATTAAAAAGAGAGTCTTACCAATTGTAGCAAGACTTTGGGGTCGAATCTTGGCGATTCGAAGGGAATAAGAAGAACTATGGGTGAAACAAGTGTAGTCTCGTTTCTCCCGTATGAAATTGTGTGTGAAAGTAGGGAGCCGGGCACCCCTATTTATAATGCTTTGATATACAAAATTTGGGCCAACGAAGGGTCGATCGGCACAAGGGCTAAAGGGTCGATCGGCTCTATATAAAAGGGTCGATCGGCCATACCACGGGTAAAGGGCCGATCGGCACTTCTATCTGGCGTACCTTCCACGCTAGCAATGACGGCGCTGGTACGGACGAATTAATGAATTTTTAGGGTTTTTTTTAGGGTTTCTTATTAATTAACCGGGCCAAGCATTTAAAATACCTTTTTTCGGACCGGGTACTAACACATAGCCAAATTGGCAAAAATGGAGCTCCAACAACGACGCCATCTTTCACGCCAAATTAGCGTCGCCCCTTTCATGCGCCAAATATGGCGCACCAAAATTCTTTGCGCCATCCTAATTTTTTTTTAATTACCCAAGAAATCTGGAAGTAGAAGGAGAAGGGGAAGAAGAAGGAGATTACCTTGATTTTGGTGGTGGCGGTGGCGTTGGCGATGGTGGCGGCTGAGAAGCAATTTCATCGCCGTCTCTTTCTCTCTTTTTCTCAGTTTCTCTCTAAGTTTTAAAGGATAATTGAGGAGAGAAGTGGTATTTATTATTTATACTAGATTGACTCCCGTGCGATGCACGGGGCGTTACTATATATTCAAAAGACAAAATTGAACTAAAATAAATTAAGAACTCAATTCGTTTATACATTATGAAATACTTTCTTAAAGACTACATTGTCAGTACATAAAAATTAGAAAACAATAAAATAGAAAAAAATTTATAAGGAATATGCATTTCTCTATATACAATTCTGTAGTATTTTATCATTTAAAAAAAATAAATAAAACACACGAACTTGTTTATCAAATACGAAATAAGTTATTGAAATCAGTTAAAAAAAGGTGAAGACCGGAAATCTAGTTAAAAGAAAGATGATATTTTATTTCTTTTTGATAAAGAGAATTTTTTTTAAAAAAAACAAAAGCTTTGGTCATACCAAAAGGATAGTACAGTTATCTAATAAAAATTAATATCATTCTTTTTCAAATGGAAAATTTCAATTAACTCATGCTCGTACATATAAAAAATTATTTCATAATTATTTACATTAACTCATTATGAACATAATGATGATATTTATTTTCACTGTAACTTATTTAATTGTTAGAAGAAAAATAAAAATACTAACAATTTCGTTAAATGAAAAAAAAAATACCCAAACCCCCCACTTCCTCATCAAATCCAACCCACTTCTTCATCTCCCTCTTTTAAAATACCAATGTATACTATTTTTATTTCTTATAATATTGACATACAGTTCAATCAAAATTTTAAAAATGATGACCATTTTTCCCGATATTCGTATTTATAAATAAACAATATTTTGAGACGAATAGAAAAATCGACAAATTTAATAATACTTTATTTACTATGCTTCAAATAGTTTTTTATAAAAAAATTAAATAAATAGTTTGATATTTCGAAGTAAAATAAACACAATAACCATATTACACAATCTCACTTATTAAATATATCAAAACCCACATTCATCACAATTGGGGCGTAATCGAATCGAATAGGATTGAATATCATCATTTTCGATTAGTATTCGATTTGTATTCGAATATAAAATTTGATTTTTATTCGTATTAGATTCTTATTCGAATATAAAAATTGATCTGTATACGATTCGAAATTGATATTCGAATTATTCGATTCGAGTATTCGATTTGACCTATTTTAAAAAAAAATATAAAATTCAGTGCCAAGGCCACGGCAGGCCAAGGCCAAGCCGACCATTGATAATGTCACGGACGAATCATGCATGCTTGGCTAGGCTTCATCCTCATTATATAACCAAGACAAGTCAGCTTACTTTGGTTTTTTTCCCATGTGGGATAAAGGCCAAGGCCAACGCAAGGCCAAGGCCGGCCAAGGGAAGGCCAAGGGCCGAGCCAAGGCAATGCCAAGACAAAAGCCAGCCGAGGCAAGGCCAAGGGCAAGGCAGATTTCCCACATCGAAAGAAAACGAATCAAAAATGGTCTTCGCCTTGAAATATAATGAGCCTTCAAGTTCAAGGTAGGTGTAATTATATTTATATACATATTATTAATATTAAATATACATATATAATTTTAAATATAAAATATATATTCAACACCATTTCAACTCATCATTCTATACCCCACCACTTTTATTTTATTTAATATTCTTTATTTTTTATTAGTAAAAATATTATTGTTATCATTTATAATTAAAAATAAATACTTCACACTTATTTACTTTTTTACTAAAAAGACCAGGAAAAAAAAAACAAAACAAAATAAACTAATGCATTAACGCGCCTCTTTAGGCCCGTGTAATTTACGGCTCTCTTAATTTTAACCAATAAAAAATTAAGAAATAAAATAAATCATTTGCTATCCACTTTATTTGGGTAATTGTTAATAAAAGTAATTTATTTTATTTCATAATAAATGATATTATAACTCATTTAGTTACTTGATATTTTTTCTAATGTGTTTTAGTGTGTGTGCACATGTGTATGTTTAACATGATGTACAAAACTTCTTAAATAAACTGCTCATTTTCAGTAATCTTTTTGCCCTCCATAGATTTAAAATCCTAACCAAGTAACTACAAATGTGCCCTTGTATATTTTAAAAATTATGCAATTCGTTTTATATAGAGAGAGATAGCGATTTATAACTAATTATTTTATGCTCATTTATAAAAATATATTATATTCACTTCTAATATGAGTTTTAAATTAAAGAAAAAATTAAACCAAGAAACTAATCTAATTTTGGACTAAAACTTTATTTTACTAATTTTCTCATTTCTCAAATAAATGTCCAAAAAATTATTCAACAAATACCTAATTTCCAAACGAAATAATATTAAATATACCAAAATTGTTTATACCTATATCAATATATGGTTCAAACGAAAGTAAAAAATTATGTTCATTTTTTTCATTAATCATCTTCACATAAACACAAATGCAAGATCAATCATAACAATATTATGAAAATCAACTATTAAAAAAAAATAAAAATGAAAATAACATAGGGTAGCTTACATATTTGGCCCATCTTACCCCTTTCAACTCATTATCCTATACCCCATCACTTTTATTTTATTTTATATTCTTTATTTTTAGAATTAGTAAAATTATTATTATTAGCATTATCATTTATAATTAAAATAAACTTGACACTTAATTAATTTTGACTAAAAACATATATTGAAAAATTAAAAAGGAAAATTAACAAAGAATAAATAAGAAATTTATACTAAAAAAAATGATTTTTTTTTCTGTGTCCAAATCAAATGAAAATAGTCTATATTTAAAGAGGAAAAAAAATAATGAATTTTGATATAATTTTTTTTAAAATAAAATTAATTTATTATAGAATAAGTTAGATAAAATAAATGGGTGGAAAAAAAATGAAAACCAACCACAGGTCAACACGTGTCCAAATAAAAAAATAAAAAAAACCAAGCTGCCTCAAGCGCCCTTGTCGGCGCGTGACACCCACGCGCCTATGAAATGTCCGAAACGCCCTTCAGCCAAATTGCGACACGTGGCCAAGTTTTCCAAAAAAAAAAAAAAATTAAATGAAGACCAATCACAGCTCGCCACCTTCCATTTCAGCCTAGTTTTTTTCCAATTTGCCACCATGTGAAAAGACGAAAATGCCCCTCAAACCTCCTTTAATTGCCAAAAGCTTGTTATTATATATTTATAGATATTAGAATTTGTATCATTAATTTTTTAAATAAAATTATAAAACTTTGAAAATATGTTAAAATATTGACAATGAAATAAAAAACAAGAATTGATTGAACATTTATGGAATGAATATGTGAATTCAGAGAATTAAATGTTCATTTATTATTGTCATGTAACTTAATTTTCTGTTGAAATTGTATTTTTAAGCATTTTGTTTTAATTATCTATTTTAATGTTTCTTTTAATAAATTTTTATTTTTATTTTCAATTTATTTATTTATAGTTATTAATTGTCTGATTTAAATTTTATGACATACTATTTAATATAATGTAATTTGAATAATATTAAATAAGATTAATGAAAAACTTTTTAATTAAATGAAATAACAAGCATATACTGAAAAGATTCTTATTTGGTACGAAATTTGGAGTAAGCTGTTGAAGATGGTGTGAGATATTTGATGCTGAAATTGCACCATTTTAATGTTTTGAAGTAAAATTTGGAGTAAACTGTTAGAGATGGTCTTAGTAATTTCTCTATCAACTATGTCCTCTATTATAGTTATCAAATCGTTTTCTTGGAGGTTATTCTCATCAAATTAACGTGATAAAAAACAAAAAACAAATATGATAATAAAAATATCAGTGTAAATAAGTGTCAGTGTTAGTGTTATTAAGTGTCAATGTAAAAATGGTTTTTTCTAAGCTTATAAAAAAATGCATTTTTTGTAAGACCAACTCAAAATAAAACAATAAAAATAAAATAATTTTTTTTGGTAGAAAAGAAAAATAAAAATACAGATAAAATAAGTAAAAAACTTAAAAATAATAAAAAATAAAATTAACAAATTTTTTGGTACATTAGAAAAAATAAAAATAAAATACACTATGATAAACACTCTTCCATGGTTGACCCTACTTTTGAGCGTAAGAATTGTACATTTTTATCCCTACAAAAAACTAATTTACAGCGAGCCAACCTTTTAATAAATTAATCAAATATTTGACCTAAAGCAATGTGTTGGTCAACAAGGGACTCTTATTTTTGGGATACAGAAAATATTAAAAATAAATATAACCACGTTACTTTTAAATAATTTAAATGACAGTAACTTCAACCGTTGCATCGACTTTTTTCAGATATAATATAATATGCGGTGATGCTGCAAGGAACGTTTTGATCAGCCTACGTCCAGCAATTAGGTTGATCCTCTGACTTTATTTGACCTGAAACAGTGAACACACGACTAGCCGGGATGGTCTCCGGCTAAGACCCTCCGACGTGAGAGTAAGTTTCACGTGTTTTAACTTATAAACTGTATTGAGATCAATTGAACAGCAAATAAGGCATTACCTGTCGACGGCGTATGTTGTGAGGTATTTATAGCCTTTGATAAGAAGTAGAATTGTAGTAGAATTGAGTAGAATCCCTAAAATCATGGAGAGAGTCGTGGACGTAACTGACTCCGAAATTGTAGGAGATGGTAATGAAAAGTCTTCGGTCGACGTACGTCTCTGTAGGTCAAGGTCAACCTGACATTGTATTATAGCCAGATAGGATTTGTACAAGGAGATGATCGTATGTCGGACAAAGCTAGGTCGGGACCAATGATGGTTGGACAAGGAGTTAGGTCGACTGATCTTTGTTGCTGGAACAGGGGCTTGGTAATAACTGGGCCGGTCCACTTGATGACGCTGCTGTACGACGCCCAAATAGTTGGACTTTGCATGTTGGGCCTAGCCCGTCACTTTTATTCCGTTCAGTAACCCCCAACTTTCTGAGTTGACTTTGTCGACCAGGAAGTTGTAACAAATTTGTGGAATCTGAAGTAGCTCGTAGATAGATGGTCGAAAATGTTGGATGGTCGACTGAGATGACGTGGCCTGATCTCGACCATTGACTGTTTTGACGGTCAGATCCGCTGAAGCGCCGTAATGATTAGAGGGAACGACGCTTAGACAACTGCCTTGGAAACGGCGCCGACATTTATGGGAACATCGGACCGTTATGCCCTCCACCCTTTCCAATTCAGGTAAGGATGAAGATTAGGTATAAAAGGAAAATCCTTTTCCTTTTCCAATTTTTACAAACTCTCAAATCTTGAATATACCCAGCAAGAACAAAAAGCAAGGTTAAGGATTTCCCAGCGTAATCGAGCTCTCGTTCCATCCTCGAGTTTCTTCCTCTCCAAATCATTTAAGGTACCCTTCGATTCCTCTATTTTCAGTCTTGATTTCAGATTTTTTGTTTAATTCCGCCATGGCTAGGACCTTCGGTTGTGAGCGAGGTGTAAGGTATGGGTATTGCACCCAAAACCTTAGGGTTTATACTCGTAAAGATGGCCCATGGAAAGAGATGAGTAGGGATGAGGCTCGTATTATCTTAAAAGCATGGGGTTTGTGCTATGGAGTCGTAGAGCTCCCAGGTAGAGATAGTATAGGAGATTTGGAGGTGGACGACCAAAGGGTTTTCCGCTTTCGTCTCTTTAATAAATTGATAGATAACTTCATCATATTTTACATTAAGGGATCAAATAGACCACATTTTCCCGAAAATAGGATAGAATTCCCAGGGGAATCTAGGTCGCCCATGGATAGCTCCAATGAAACCCTTTCCAGTTCTGATTCCCCTGTTTCCTCTTCTTCTGTAGATATGTCGACTCAAGATTCAGCGAGCTCCTCCTCTGGCAATATTGTGGACGCATTTTGCTCGACAGTCGTTCCAGGTCGGAATGAAAGAGGGTATGTGGCCCCCAAGCCAGCCGTGGGAAAGAAAAATTCTGAATCGAGGATTGAGATTCTCCATAACTTCTTCGAGATTAGCCGGGATGAGTTCCGTCTTACTCACTATACGGATAAGCAGAGGAAGGCTAGGGAGTGGGCGCATTGGGCCCTAAGCTCATCCAAAGTAGCCTTCTACTATGGTCAATTCGAGGTCGGGCTACGACTTCCTCTTGACCCCTTCATCTGCGAGTTCTTAGAGTGTATGGATGTCGTTCCCATGCAACTATGAGCCAACACTGTTAGGGTCCTTGTTTGTTTTGCTTTAGTATGCAGGTTCGTTGGGTACGATTCGTGCATGAACGTATTTAGTAGGTTCTTTAAGGTTGTAGTGGACAAGAGATCTTTAGGGATTAGTACCCCAGTCAGGGCTAAGGCCCCCAAGTTATTTATAAACTTGCCTGACAAAGTAGTTATATGTGTGAATGTGGGCCTAAGATCGCGGCTTTTTCCGTGTTGGAACCGCTTTCTCGTGTAAGGGGTCACCGCTTCACATCGGTTTGAAGGCATCCGGTTTAAATTGAAAAAATGGAGTCACCACGCCATTTTGATTTCCTCAAAACTTTGAAAAAAAGGATTAGGGTCCGGAGGTTAAGTTAGTCCTTGGGAAGAACGTTTGGCGTTCACCCAAGGAGCCTTGCCGAAGCAAGTCTTTCAAGATCTAATTTTCGTGCTTGTTTTGTGCTTTCGTGTATGTGTGTGATTTGGAAAAGGGAGGGAATGTGCCAAGTGATCTTCCGAACATATAAACTATGAGTTGGTTATCGCTCGAGATTCCTTGGATTTTTTGATGTGTTTGGAACTTTGATCTCGTTTGCATCTTGGACTTACGATCATCATTAAGTGACCTTTGGTCATATGTGATCAAGATAGGGACACCGTTTTTATAGTCCAAGATGAGACTCTTTAGAAAGGAAGGACCTTTGCCCATCAATCCTACATCTTTAGACGATTTAAGCTTAGTCGGGACATTTATGCTCGTCTCAAGTGATGATCGGAGATGTAGGGGCTTAAGTTCGTCCATTTCTAAAGGGACTTCAAATATGGCACCTTTAATGGAGGGAACGATGTAAAGATAAGACCTTTACACCGTTACGCTCCATGAGATGCTTCAAGTACCAAAGGGACTATGGGGAGGGGCATAAAGATTGGATCTTTATACTCATCCTATGCCTTTCGTGCCTTAGGAAGGTCACTAGGCAATCCTTGGAGAGTGATCCAACCATGAGGGACATGGGGAGATGCATTTGAAAGTAAAGATGACATTTTTTATGGAAAACAAGTGTAAGGAACACTATGAAAACTAGATTATGAACATAAAGGGAAGACCTTTGAGGCTTTCCTATGTCCTTTAAGAACCATTTAGGTGGACAATCCTTGGAAGCAAGGTCAAGGGAGTGGGAAATGACATAATGATAATAAAGATGACGTTTTTATATAGTAAAGATGACATTTTTCACATCATCATGTGAGGAATCCTTCCTAGAACAAACCATTTGTGGTCTTTGTTCATCCTTGGGAAGGATTCTCCATGAATCCTATGTGATAGGGGAAAGGGGGATATGATGATCTACATGGTAAAGATATAATATTTATGACAATAAATCACATATAATAGCAATAAATAGCAATATGGAAAGCAAATAAGCAAGATAACAAGATGACAAGTATATTTCAAAGAGAAAAGGAGGAGAGGTTACCAATGGTGGTGTTCCTCTATCTCCCTTGAAGTTTTCCTAAGGAAGAAGTGACTTTAGATGGATTTTGGAGAGGTGGGAGGTGATTTTGAGTGAGTTTTGGTCTCTGAATTTTTGTGGTTTCAGTTGGGCAGAGTAACAGTGCTCAAAAATCGTATCAAAATGAATAGAGGAGGCCTCTATTTATAGGCAGATTTGTGCTTCTTAATGAAGCCGTGCGGCATTAACCATTTGCAAAAGAAGCCGTGCGGTCTTATCCATTAGTGACTCAGCCTGTTTCTAGAACCATGCAAGGTGGCGTTCTAGAAGGCCTTTCAGCGAGGTACTACGTGGAATTTTAATTTCTAACAAGTCCTTCACCCCTCGAAAGGTTTGGGAAAGTTCCAGAATTTCCCCTGTACTTTAGGAAAGTCCGGGAAATTGCCGGGAAACTTAACCGGAAGGCATGAGCCAGATTTGGGTACTTACAGAAGCCCCTCGACAACGTAACTTGCAGGGAAAGTGGGGTTGTCGATAAAAAAGGATCCAATCTGGTGAACTGTCGAGACGGATTGGGTGACCAAGGCGGTCGAGTGGCTGAACCTTTGGAAGGCTACCTATGTATCCTGGATAGGAATCAAGCCATAATCGTAGTTCTAAAATCCGCTGGGGAAAGGGAAAGAGAAACTGGTCCCCTGCTGGGAAGATGGAAAGAAAGTGACCTAGGAGGTCAAATGGCTGATCCTACTCGGGATATGCCAAATGAAGGGAGTGACCATTGTGGTCGGATAGCTGGACCTTTATGAAGGGCTCATGCACCACTGATGAGTGATGAATGAAAGGGGTGACCAATGTGGTCGAATGGCTGGACCTTTATGAAAGGCTACCTACGTATCCCAGAGGAATCAAGCCTTGGTCGTAGTTCAAGTCTCAATAGATAGTTAGGAACAGATCTAGGATCCTTGAGATTTTGACGATTAATGGAGGAGTCACCTGATTTGACAATTAATGGAGGTTGTCACCTGATTGACAATTAATGGAGGTTGTCACCTGAATTGGCAATTAATGGAGGTTGTCACCTGATTTGACAATTAATGGAGGTTGTCACCTGACGAAACTGAAGCTTACGTCTCTATCGAGGAGATAGAGGTAGCTAAAGTTGGAAAACTAAAGCGTACTTCACTATCGAGGAGATAGAGGTAGCCAAAGTTGGAAAAACTTAACCGTACTTCACCATCTAGGAGATGGAGGTAGCTGAAGTTGGAAAACTAAAGCATACTTCACTATCGAGGAGATAGAGGTAGCTGAAGTTGGAAAAACTTAAGCGTACTTCACTATATAGGAGATAGAGGTAGCTAAAGTTTGGAAAAACTGAAGCGTACTTCACTATCTAGGAGATAGAGGTAGCTAAAGCTTAGCTTTGACAATTCGAAAGGTGTCACCTGTCGTTATTCCGTTATAACGGAGGTAACGGAGGCGCTTTGAAAGCAAACGTTATCCTATTTTAGAGATAACAGAGATTTTTTGGGAAACAACGTTACTCTGTTAGGAGATAACGAAAATTATATGTCTAAGTGGAAAGTCCAAGGGCAAAAGTGTAAATTCAGCTTAGAGCGAATGAAGCCGCCCGACGAGAGATGGGGAAAAAGAAGCCGTCCGGCTTGAATCTTAATTTCACCAGATTATTTAAACAAAATTGAAATGGGCAAGGACGCCATTGTTGTTTCGTTTTTGCCGAAGAGAAGAGAGAGAGTAGAGAAAGAAATTTTTCGAAAATCTTCAATTCCCTTGTAAGGAAGATGTTCCAGGATCGCAACGATTTTTTGATCAAACAAAGCGATGACCAATGGGTGGCACGAGCCAAATGGGAGGAAGAGGCCCAAGCCAGGGTGAAGACTGTTGTGGAGCAAAGGCTTTCTATACGGTTGGTCATCAACATATGGCCCGTCGGGCTATTTTGGATCCTTCTATCGCTATCTATTGAACAGCTGGCCAAGTGGACCTCTGAAGAGTAGTACGACATGGCTGCTCGGGCTGGCCATTCCCTTGTCCCCTACAATGACAACGACCTAGCTGTAATAGCTCAGCATGATAAGGATGACGAGGCAGAGCCGTGGGTCGCCCCTCCCATCAAACCAGTCAATTTCAACACCATTCTTCAGGAACTCGAGGAAGCAGATGAGATGGATGAAGAAGAGGATGAGATCACACATGACCAAGTTTTTGAACATGTAGATAAGAAAGGACAGCAGCATCAAGACCCATCATGTAGGTTCCTTCTTTGATAATACGAGTGACGATATAAGGACCTTCCCAATTAGGGGATAACTTGTTCTGCTCGATCTTCCTTCCAGTTACCTCTATCTTTCTCAGCACGTAGTCCCCCACACTGAATGACCTTTTCCTGACCTTCTTGTCGTGGTAGCCCTTGGTTTTCTGTTTATAGTTTACCATTCTAAGCTGAGCTGTAGTCCGTTTCTCTTCCAGTAAGTCTAGGTCGAGCAATCTGTTGGTGTCGTTCTGATCATAATAAAAAAATACCACTCTAGCTGTAGGAACTTGCAGCTCGACAGGAGCCATGGCCTCCGACCCAAAAGTAAGGGCGAATGGGGTTTCTCTTGTAGGCCCCCAGGTGGTTGTGCGGACTGCCCAGAGAGCAATAGGTAGTTCGTCCAACCATCTGCCAGCTCGATCCACTAAGCCCGTCTTTAGTGCCGACAAAACTAGTTTGTTCGCTGCTTCCGCTTGCCCGTTTCCTTGAGGATAGGCGACTGACGACTTCCAATGATGGACTCCCAATCTGTTCATTTCTGTTTCAAATGTTGTGGAAAATTGTAGCCCATTGTCTGATACAATTGCACGAGGCACCCCAAAATGACACCAGATGTAGTCGTGGATGAAATTGATGGCGTTTTCCTCGGTAATCTTGGCTAGAGGTTTAGCTTTGATCCACTTAGTGAAGTAGTCAATGGCTACAATCACATATTTACAGTTTCCTCGGGCGGGTGGGAAGGGTCCGATCAAATCTACCCCCACATGTCGAACGGCCAGGTAGCGACCACAGGAGTTTGTTCGGTTGTGGGCAGTCTTGGTAGGTCGGCAAATCTCTGGCATTTATCACATTGATGAACAAACTCACGAGCGTCCTCTCTTAGGTGAGGCCAATAGTAACCCAAAGTAAGCAGTTTGTCGGCCAAAGTTCTGGCCCCCAGGTGTCCATCACATACCCCATAATGAACTTCGTGTAGAAACTGAGTGACTTCCTCAGGGTGAACATACCTTAGTAATGGATTTGTAAACAACCTTCTGAATAATGCATCCTCGTGTATGACAAACCTTGGGGACTTCTTCTTGATTGTTCTAGCTTTATGTTCGTCTGTAGGTAGCTCGCCCGTTTCTATGTAGGCCCTCATTTCATCGATCCAGCACTTAGACCTGTCAACCGAGCATAGAACTTGCACTCTTTCGTATTCTGGATGCTCTAAGTAGGAAATTGGCTCTTCAGGCTGTTCCTCTGATGTGGCCAACTTGGATAATAGGTCGGCCAATTCGTTATCTTCATGGCCTACTCTTTGAAAGAATTCCAAGTCCCGGACCAACCTTTTCACTAGGTCGGAATAATTGACTAGAACGGGATTGAGTACCTCATATTCCCCTTTGACTTGGTTGATGATCAACTGAGAGTCACAGTAGGCAATGACTTTGGTCGCCCCAAAACACTTTGCATATTCAACGGCTGCGATCAGGGCCTCGTACTCTGCCTGGTTGTTGGAGGCCTCGAATTTGAATCTCAAAGCCTCTTCAAAGATTATACCCGTCTCAGGTTCGATCAAAACAATCCCAGCTCCACTAACGCTTTTGGTCGCAGAACTATCTGAATAGACCTTCCAGCAATCTTCGGGCAAACTTATTATGGGTTGGCTCGCCGGTCCCTTCCCCTTCAAACTTACCTTTGGGGTATTCTCTTTGCTTTCTTCCTTGGTGAACGTGAGCTCGACCAAGAAGTCTGCCAAAGTTTGAGCTTTCAAGGCCTTTCGAGGTCGGTACTCAATGTCGAACTCCGTCAATTCAATGGACCAATTGAGCAATCGACCTGAACTCTCCGGATTGTTCAAAATTTTCTTCAGAGGTGCATTTTTTAGCACGATGACAGGGTGAGCTGAGAAATAAGCTCGTAATTTTTTGGCCGCTACTACCAAGGCATAGGTGATAAGTGACTATTATATAGTCATTTATCCTTAGTTTTATATACTTTTTAAAGCATAAAATATCATTTCTCATTTCATTTTATGTACTTTTTAGTTCCTTTTTCATATTTTCTAGATTTTACGCCTTTTGGTATATTTCTTGCATTTTAAAGACAGGTTTTAAGGTCTTTTTATCAAAAAGGATGCTTGGACACTTCAAGGCAAAAGACATGGAAGACCACCAACCAAATCAAGCACATAAAGTTAAATTCAGGTGGAGCGGCCGTGCAGCCAACACGGAACGGCCGTGCGCCTAGCCATTTTCAGGCCATTTGTGGCCCTAAAATATAGAGCGGTCGTGTCTTGAAGATGGAGTGGCCGTGTCATTATTCAGAGCGGCCGTGCAGCTTAGAGTGGAGCGGCCGTGCGAAGTGTCAAAACGCAAATTCAAATCTGGCGCCAAGGAGTGCACGGCCGTGCAACTTCCTTGACGCGGCCGTGCAAATCGTGACTGCAGAATGTAAAGGCACCTTTTGATGGAACCTTCTTGAAGAGTCCCCTCTCAATTATAAATAGGACCCTTGTAATCAGTCTTAGACACGAAATTTTAGAGAGAAATCACTGATACTTCATAGATAGAAAATACAAATACTTGTGACAACAATTTTTCAAAGAGATTTGAAGATCAAGTTCATTGTTTGTTCTTGGAATTACTTTGGAAGAAAAAGCAATAAAGTGAAGCACCATTTCCAGCATTTGCCTTCTATATTCATAAGTCTTTCTTACTCAATCTCCTATTTTAATTGTTTATTTGTTATAAATGGCTTGTGAGTAATCCCCCTTATTCTTGGGGTTGGAAACTCAAATGCATACTTGTTCATCATTTAAAATGAAAAGTCTTGTCTTTTTTCTTCATCTAAACAATTTATTTATATTATTCTCTAAATGCCTTACATTTTGGAGATGTCCAATTTGTATGATTCAGTCAATTGAGAGAAGTACCTAGCGGAGAATCTCGATTGACGGAACCATATAAAGAAACTAGGTTTCATTGATCACAAAAGTAGTTCAATGGCCTAGGGATGTTCCTTTAATGGAAAATATGTCGACTCTCGTTCTTAAAGGGTTCTTACTAATTATGGTCAGCTAGAGATAAGCCGAAACGCCCGTTTGTGACAGGGCGGGAACAACATAAACGAAAATCTCAAACAGTTAGGACATAATTAGTGAAGAATACAACACTACTTGCTTGACCGTGAAAAGTAGTGCAAGCCGAATGTATCATCCTTGCTTTTTATGAAAACCTTTATCTTTAAGACAATGACGATTTGATGAACAAGATTATGTGTATGATTTCCAATCCCGAGAATGTTTCGTTTTATAATAATTTAATTAAAGTATTTTCTGTTTATGATTCTTTCTATTTTCTAAAAACCAAATTTTATCTCCCCCCAATCTTTTCTATAATTTCTAAGGACAAAAATATTCCCTAAAGTAAACCTTGTCTCTGTGGGATCGAACCGTACTTGCACCCGCTATATTACAATAGCCCGTGCGCTTGCGGATATAAATAAACCGTTAGGTTTCGACCTCGAACAAGTTTTTGGCGCCGTTGCCGGGGACAACGGTTTACTTTTTAAATTTTTGTCTTTACTTCATAATTTTTACTTATTTTTATTTTGTTATTTTTGTTTTATATTGTTTTGCTCTCTACTTTCAATGAATTGTTACGTTTAATCTCTTTTCAAATGTTTTTCTCGTAGTGCATGAAACGGACTCGGACATACTTTGACAATTTTGATCCGGAACCCGAAAGAAGCTTTCACGAGAGATTGAGAAGATTTAGAGAAACTTTAAAGAAACATATGGAAGAACGGCAAACACCCACTAGGACCCTACGGGACTTTGTTAACCCAAGTACCCCGGGAACGAGATCCCCTATTGTTGTGCCAAATGCCGGAGCGGCACACTTCGAGATAAAGCCGCAACTATTGCACATGGTTATGAATAACCAATATAGCGACACCGCTCTCGAAGATCCCCATCTACACATCCAAACATTCCTTGAGTACTGTGACACCACACGTATTCAAAATATTACGCCAGAAGCAATCCGGATGCGCCTTTTTCCTTTCTCTCATAAGGATAAGGCGAAACAATGGTTGAATTCGGTCCCCCAGAATTCATTGACGACATGGGACCAAATCCAAGAAGCATTCCTTGGTCGATTCTTTCCACCAAGCAAAACTGCCCAGATACGCACGAAGATCACCAACTTCTGTCAAACAGATAGTGAGACTTTGTATGATGCATGGGAACGGTTCAAGGAACTTCTCAGAATGTGCCCCCACCACGGGCTCGAAAAGTGGTAGATTGTTCACACCTTCTACAACGATCTCATATTCAAGACAAGAGAGACCATTGATACCGCTGCAGGAGGAGCATTGATGAACAAGGGAGTCGATGAGGCATATGACCTTATCGAAAACATTGCATTGAACCATTACCAATGGTCAAATGAGAGGGAGCAACAACAAGGTACGCTCGGTAAATATAATGTTGATGCAGTTACTCTTCTCTCTTCTAAAGTTGACATGCTTTTGAAAAAGTTTGAAAATCTTAATGTCAATTCCATTGCTAGTGTAAATGTGTTATGTGAACTATGTGGGTCTAACTCACATAGTACGGATAACTGCGAGTTACTTGACGTTACTTCTAACGATCAAGTGAACTTTGTTAACTCTTTTGGGCAAAAGGGGGGGATGTATTCTAATACATACAATCCCGAATAGAGGAATCACCCCAACTTTTCCTATAAGAATAACAACGTTCTTAACCCGCAACCATCTACACAACCCCTGATTTGCACCTAAGAATTTCAACAACAATGCAAGTACCTTCCCCTAAATCTAAATTGGATCTTATAATGGATTTTGTAGTGGAAAATAAAAATTCCCAAGAAAAAGATCAATAATGAATTTAGGGAATGTTTTAAACTCGCTTAATGCTAGGTTTGATAACTTGGCAAGTGCGCATAATAAGATGCTAGAAACTCAACAAGCTCAACAGGCTACCCCAATGAATAGGCCACAAGGGAGTCTTCCCGGTCAACCTCAAAGGCCAAATGAGCAAGTTAATATGGTAAAAACTAGGGATGAGCAAGAAAAGATAAATGAATGCCCTAGAAATGATGATCATAGTCCAATCCCTCCGATGATTGAGACTAGTTTGGGGACAAAATCCCCTAAAAAGGAAGACAAGGATTATGATGAATTCCTTGATAACCTAGATGCCGTTAATGTCAACATTCCATATTTTAGAAAAAAATGAAGATATGCCTTTAGCCGTTAAACCTTTGAAAAAATTAATTTTTGAGAAAGAAAGGCTAGAAGAAAATGAGAATGTTATGTTGGCGGAGGAAGTAAGCGCTGTTTTGCAAAATAAAGACCCTCCGAAATTAAAGGATCCGGGGACATTCACCATTCCTTGTTGCATCGGCAGAATGAACATAGATAACGCTGTCCTTGACTTAGGAGCTACGTTAGTATAATGCCATTATCGGTTAGCGAGAAGCTTGGTATAGGGGAACTCAAACCCACAACCATAACTCTCCTATTTCTGCATATTCCAAAACTAACAATGCAGTGAAAAAGTCAAAAAGAATAAAGAAGGAGGTCACTTCGAATTTTCGAAAGTGCAAAGACTATAGGTCACTTGTTCTAACCAAGAAGTCGGGATGGAAGAAATGTCTACCACAAAAGATACTCATTACCCCGGAAGGACTGCAATGGCAAGTTGTCAATGACAAAAGGCCAACCAAATATCATGCACCTCTGTGATGATGTGTCGCCATTTCGCGGGAAAAAATTTGATTTTTCGCGTTTCTTTGAAAAAAACCAAATAAAACCCGGGAAAAAGAACGGAGTCGCCACGCCATTTTTGTTTTAAGGGCCAAAACTTTGAAAAAAGCCCGAGATCAGAAATTTGGGTTCGGAGGTCATGTTACACGCCGGGAAGGACGTTAGTGTGCACCCGGAATGCCTCGTAAAATGAGTCTTCCAAGCTGAAAATCATTTGTGTGTGTGTGTGTGTGTTTTGGCCAAAATAATTTGAAACTCAGAAAAGTAAAAATTGGGATATCTTTTTAAAACTTTAAACTGATCCCATGATTTTTTGGAAGATTTTTGGATTGAGATTTGGTACTCAAAAGACCTTTTGAAGTTGAGAGCCACTTCTGCCAGAATGAAAAAGGCAGTGGACCTTTGATTTTGAAATGGATTCAAGGGTCTTAAAACTTCATAATCTGGATAAACTCAGAGAATGAAAGTTGTTCCAGACACCTTAAATAAGATTTGTGCGAAGGAATTTTCCATTTTGGAGAAGATTTGAGGGGTCAAAACCTTCTGGAAACCTCAGATATGAGATCTGGATTTCCAGAAGCTGATGAACTAGCCTCTGAAAGAAAATTTGAAAAGAGGAGTTTTACTCACCCAAAAAATAAAGTAAAAATATTTATGGAAATATCTAGATGTTGGCTACAAAAAGTGTTTTGTAGTCAATACCAAATTCCACATTTATCTGTGTCCAAAAAATTAGACCATGGACTGAGGTCTGAGGAAATTGCTACTGGACAGCAACTTCTCAAGAAAGAAAATATGATTTTAAGGGGGGGTTTTGCATCCATGCTTGTCCCCATTTCCCTAGGTTTTGGTTAGTGATCACTTGACATTTTAGTGGTGAATCAACTATACCAAACCATCCTTGGGGTACATTAGGACTAAGCACTTCATTTGCTTGGGAAGGGGAATTTTATCCTTTGAAAATGAGATTTGATGCTTGAAAATGGTTTTTAGGGTTTTGAAAATGCATTTGCAAGAAAACAAGAACACATTAAAGAAAATGTTGATCCTTGTAGAAGATCATCCATGGAGATGGACTTCCATGGTGATCTTCTTGGATCTTAAGACAAGAAGAAGAATGAACTACATTTTGTAGTTTGAAGATGCATGCATGGATGAGAGATTTAGGGTAAGAAGAGGGAGGTTATACCTATCTTCCTTGAGTTTGTGTTTGAATGGGTTCAAGGCTTGAATGTGTTTAGGGTTTGAATTTGAGAGTGAGTGTGAGTTGGGAAAGATTCAAGAGAAAATGGTGACAATTCAAGTGAATTCTCACCGTTTTCTCTCTATATTTCGCCAGAGGTTCGTGCAAATTGTGTTGTGGCTCCTTATTTTTGTGACTCGGAGGGCTCAATTTATAGCCCTCTCGAATTTTACAAAGATGTCCGCGCGGATGGGATTGGTGGCGTGCACTGTTCATTAAATGCAGCCTGTGCTTTGGACACAAGGAATAAAATTCAAAAATATCGCCAGTAAAATGTTTTTCAACTTGTCAAGTTTCGGGATTTTCTTAATTCTTTTGCTTTTTAAGATTCCTTTGAAGGTTTATCTTTAAATAGCAATGCCCATTTTGCCCTCACTTTGTTAGAAATGTTAGGATTGTTAGGAATTGTTAGAAATGTTATAACTTTCGTTAATTTTCTAACGAAAATTCTAACAAGCTCAAATTGGAGCACTTATAAGAGCCCTCGGCGACGGCGCTCGAAGGAAGCGGGTCGTCGATAAGAGTAAGGCTCCATATTTGGCGGGATGATCGAGTGATCGGGTGGCCGAACCTAGCGATAGGCTACCTACGTATCCCGAATGGGAATCAAGCCGGCCGTAGTTCGGCCCGACCCCGGAGATGATGGCGTTTTAGGTGCCTCGAACTCCGATGAGCGAGTTCTGCAGCTTGGTTGCCGGAGAGAAACTCGCTGGAGATAAGAGATGACCATTTTTGGTCCGATGGCTATCCGCTCCGCCGGGATATGAATGACCATTTTTGGTTTGGTGGCTATCCGCTCCGGGATAGGAATGACCATTTTTGGTCCGATGGCTATCCGCTCGCCGGGATGATTGCGATTTATCGCTTTCCTAGTGATAGCGTCTTAGGTGCCTCGAACCTCGATGATGGCGTTTTAGGTGCCTCGAACCTCGAGATGGCGTTTAGGTGTCTCGAACTCTGATGATGATGGCGTTTTAGGTGCCTCGAACCTCGGATGATGGCATTTTAGGTGCCTCGAACCTTGATGATGATGGCTTTTAGGTGCCTCGAACCTTGATTTGAAATGGCCTTTCGGTGGACTTTGTCTCGCCGCCGAAGGAGAGGGTGACCGTTTTGGTCGAGGGGCCGGACCTAATGATAGGCTACCTACGTATCCCTAGCTGGGAATCAAGCCCTTTCGTAGTTCGAGATCTTCTCGAGATTCCGTTGGCTTTTGGGATTCCGTTAACTTTGCTGGGATTTTGTTAGCCTTTGGCTGGGAAAATCGACGTATTCGTCCTGGGAAATCGGTCTTACGTTTGACTCGCCGTTGATGATTTTGATGAAAGATACGGGATCTCGTTATCTTTCTCGGGGAGATCGGACTTACGCTTGACCGCCGGGGATGATTTTGATGAAAGATACGGATTCCGTTATCTTTCTGGGAGTTCGGTCTTACGCTTGACTGCCGTTGATGATTTTGATGAAAGATACGGGATCTCGTTATCTTTCTCGGGAAATCGGTCTTACGTTTGATCGCCGGGATGATTTTGATGAAAGATACGGATCTCGTTATCTTTCTCGGGAAATCGGTCTTACGTTTGATCGCCGGGATGATTTTGATGAAAGATACGGATCTCGTTATCTTTCTCGGGAAATCGGTCTTACGTTTGATCGCCGAATGATTTTGATGAAAGATACGAGATCTCGTTATCTTTCTCAAGGAGATCGGTCTTACGTTTGACTCGCCTGATGATTTTGATGAAAGATACGGATCTCGTTATCTTTCTCGGGAAATCGGTCTTACGTTTGACTCCGGGGATAATTTTGATGAAAGATACGGATCTCGTTATCTTTCTCGGGAAATCGGTCTTACGTTTGACTGCCGGGGATAATTTTTGATGAAAGATACGGGATCTCGTTATCTTTCTCAAGGAGATCGATCTTACGTTTGACTACCGGGAATGATTTTCTTGACAAGGGGCCGACTTTGGTTAACTTTGGTTAACTCGTCAAGTCGGGGACTAAACCGCAGAGTCCCGCATTTTTAAAGGGCAAAAGGGTCATTTTGACTCGACAATCCTATCCGCGCGGATAGGAGCGTATTCCGTAGGGTTTTAATGAGGGCCAACGCCCTTCCTCTTCCCCATTCAGTTTTTCTGAAATTACGAGAGCAGAGAGAGAAACTGCAAAAAACCGCCATTGTTGGGCAAAAAAGCTTCGAAATCTTCCGATTTTCTTCGATTTTCGAGCAATGGAACACGGGGAAGGTGCTTTTCAAGGCCAAGGACGTGGCCCGGTGGCGGAGAGACGATTGGAGCTCGTCCGGATGAGGAGGCACTATACTCTTTCGCAATCGATTGCGGAGGAGCCCTACCCCGATGCTTGGCAACATTGGGCTTCTGATCCGAGTCTCCGAATGGTATACTTCGAATCTTTTCATTCCCTTTGTTGATTTCTTGCTTGAAATTGAATTTTGGGTGATTTTTGAAATTTTTTTTTTTGAAAATTCGAATGATTGATGTTCTTGGCTTTGAATCTTGATTTTGATGCTTTGCATGTTATGAGTATATGAGTAACCCAAAATGTGCATTTTGCTTGGAAAAAGAATTGGCATTTTTGCCATTTTTTTTTGGTATCCAAAAATTATGGATGAAAATTGTGATTTTTTTTTTTTGAAATTTGAATATTGATTTTTGATGATATGCATGTTGCAATGAATTTGTTGGTGTTCCAAAATGTGCATTTTGCTTGAGAAAAGAATTGGCATTTTGCCAACATGGGATGATGATATGAATGTATGATTTTTGATTTGATTTTTTTTTGAAAAGTGGGACGGATTTTTCCTCCCGTTGATTGAATGCATGTTATGTATGCATGTTATTTTATGAAAATAGGACGGAGTTTTTACTTCCGTAAGATGTAGGATTTTTTTTTTGAGATGATGAATGATATGCGTGCATGCATAGGAACTTTTTTTTTTGAAAATGGGACGGAGTTTTTACTTCCGTAGGAATGCATTTTTTTTTGATGAATGCATTGGGATTTGCTGAAAGCTGTTCTCTTTTTTTTTGTGCGAGAAAAATGGGGTTATGCTCATTGTATGCTGTTATGCTGTCGAATTTTCTTTGAAATTTCATGATGCATATGTATGCTTTTTTTTTCGTGCAAATGCAAATGCAATTTTTTTTTTTTGACATTTTCTTCTTTCTTTTTTTTTTATTGTGTGGTGGAAACAACTACGTTACTGAGCAACCGAACAAGATGAAGACTCGAGGATCGGTGGAGTCTCGTAGTTGACTTGTGGGACCGGCTTCCGAATGCGGGCCGAGGAGCTTTGCCGAGTCCGAGATGCATTGTTGTTGAGACCGGGCTTTGGGAGTTTGTTGAGTGCTTGAGGGGACCGGTCAAGTTCCCTAAGAGCAAGGGCCTCGATGTTCGCTTTAGCGCAAAGACTGTGGGATGCGACCCACACGTTTCACTTCTTTGGGGCGAGGCTACTGCTACGCCTTCCGACTATGCCGCGATCACGGGTTTGTCCTTCAACGGACGCAAGATTGAGTGGCGGGACGGCTACAGCGATGCCGATCTCGTTGTGCTCTTCGGGATTTTCCCCTATTCCCAAAAAGGGGATGGGGATGGAGTATGCGGTGGTCTACGGAAGATTGTGGAGACCATTGTGAGTTACGAGGCCGGGAGGAGAGGATAGGCGCCGATCGATTGCCGTGGCCTTCTTGTGGTTTGCTTTTTCGAGCACCCTTTGGGCATGCCGAGGGGACGGCAGCCTTGCCTTGCCGAGGTCCTTGGAGGACATGGAGATGGCCGGAGACGTCTCCCTGGGAGAGGCCGGGCCGGGCAGAGCTTTATTTTGCTCTTGATAGGTACAAATGGAAGGTCAGTGAGCTCCTTGTACCGCTTTGAGTTTGCCCCGGAGGTATAAGCTCTCTTTTGCTTTCCTCCTTTTTTTTTGAGCACACACTTTTTCTTTGCAGACCGGATTGATTTGATTTTTACCTTTCGCAGTATGGGCGTTGGAGTTTTTCCACGTCACGATGTGGCGACACGGCGGAGTACGTCTGGCGTATCCGGCCATGCGCTCCCGGTCTAAGCATGCCCGAGAGAAGATAAGCTCCAGGGGGCGTACGACTCTCGATACGCGGATTGCCTTCCTTCGACGGAGGCCGAGACGGATGAGAGGATGATATTCTATCCCCGGGATCGCTTCGAGGTGGCGCACCGAAGGGCGCCGAGATTTGACCTGTGCAATGGAGGATTCTCGAGAGGTCCGACTCCGCGATGCCTATTATCTCGGGAGAGAGGGTGACGCGCCAAAGCATGGCGTGAACTCGCCGAGGACACCGTGGAGCCTCCCGCCGATATGATGCACCCGAGTGACAGATTCGTGACTGGGATGACTACCGAGCCGGCCAAGACTTCTCGGCATTTGTGGCGACCGAGCCGCACTCGTATTTGTTTTGAGGAGGCCGAGGATGCCTCAGTGCTCCGGATAGAGAGGGCTTGGGATCCCGCGGTACCCTGACGGATTTTTCATATATCCAGGATGGGGTCCGATTGAGGGTGCAGATCCCTCACTCGAGCGGCTTCCACGAGCTTTCCGGCCTCGTCCGGGTATGAAGGTATGGCTTCACCTTTTCCCCTTCTTTTTTTTTTTTGCTTTTGTCTTTTATTTTCTTTCCCGTCATCATATTTTTTTTTGCTTCAACCTGCTTCGACGCTTTGCTTTTGTGCGCTTTCTGAGGTGGTCGTCGAGAAGCCGACGAAGCAAGTGATCTGGAGCTAAGAGATTCATCAGAGGATGGTCGCCATGCGGGGCTCCTCGTGCTAGAGCGAGGCGACCACGGCCGGCGCCCGTCGACGGGAGGCTTCCCTATTCGCTCGTAGACTTCTTCAGAGACTCCTCTCGTCTCCTCTCATTGATCCTCGCGCGGTGCTGCCTTCGGATCACGTCATTCTCGGGGATCTACACGGGCAGGGACACGTCTGGCAGGATGGTGGGTCGTCTTCGTACGTCCAGGAGTCCGACGCCTTCACCTTCGGATATGATTTTTTCGCAGATCTCGCTTGCCCTATCGTAGCGTGCCGTGGTCCCGACGAGCCTCTTTCTCGGAGACGAGGACGATTCTCGAGCCCGAGATTTTCGTGGCTCCCGAGGAGGCGGCCCGAGTCGCAAGAGGGACCGGGACGTACGCCTGCGCTAGGGATTCCGATTGATTACCCCCCGATTTTCTCGAGATTTTGAGATTTATGACTGGATTGAGATTTGTACAGCTTTATGCACACATTTTTTTTTTTTTTCTTTTCTTTTCTTTTTTTTTTTTTGGGATGTAATAATTTAGGATTATTGATGTTTGTTTGATTTTTTTTATGCACACTCTTTTTTTTTTTTTTTTTTTTGGAATGTAATAATTTAGGATTTTATTTTTTTTAATGCAATGCAAGATGAATGCAATGTTGCATGAGCCTTGGTTTTTTTTTTTTTTTTTTGGCAAGGGTGTTAGTGTTTGGTATATGGACTGGTTTGGGAGGTTTTTGCAATGTGTTTCGAGCAACCGGGACGGAATATTCCTCTTTTGGTGTAGCAAACTTGGACTGCGTGCAGATTTTTCTCGATGAATGACAATCATGTCCGCGCGGAGGAGTCCCGCATCTCGACATTGTCCTTTAATTTTGCTTCAGTATCCGGTCTCACTTTATTTCAAATTCAAATATCCTCTTCAACCTCCAAATTCAAACAACCATTTTCGGGAGAAAGAGAGAAAAATCCATGGAAAACCTTAGAAAAGCTCCATCAAAATTGTCCCAAGAATCCCAAATGTCATTCTTCAACAAGTTCAAGGATTGGTCCCGGAGATTATGCATGAGAGGAGGTCCTTCTTGAAGAAAGGTACAAGGTGAAGTGCTTATGGTCTCTCAAGGAATTGATTCCGGATTATGAGCTTTTGAGGGCTTCTTCCTCATTTTGGGACACTAGAAGGCATGTCTTTTGCCTTTCCTTCAACGAGATTGTTCCGACCGGAAGAATTTCGGGCCTTGCTTGGAGGTCCTGAGGTGGAAGAGATAGCGGTTCCTTTGCCCTGAGGGGCTTCTTTTGTTGACAGACAGGCGTCCTCCTTCATCTTTCCCTGAGGAAGCGCAAGGTATGATCCGTGGTCCCGATCATTTTGATATTTCCGGCCTTCCCGATAGGTTTAGGGGCCTAGGCTTGGTGGATGATGCCTATTGGGATGCCTTTGCACTTTGTATGTTTGGCACCCCGTTCATGGTCTATTCCTTCGGGATTTGCCATCGGCCTTTGGCCGGATGTCAGCTGCTCACCGTCGCCCGGCGTAGATGTCGTTCCTTTGATTCTCGGGGAGACTTTTCATGCTCTTGATAGTCAAGCACGGAAGCGGTATATGCACGGGGCAGCCTGCTCTTCGACCCCGTGGCCGATGGAGCGTTGGGGATTCTTCGGGAAACTCCCGACATGATCAAGCCTCGACATTTGCCGTGAGGGGGTTGCCGTGGATTTTGATGATCGTGGCTCATGGGAGCGCTGATGGCCGGTCTCCGTATTTAAGATATCGATGGTCCGTGCCTTGTTCAAGGGTGGAGACTCGCAGAGTGCTTCAGACGGGTCTCATGTGGTCATGCTTCCGGGCTTTCTACCCAGCCTTCTATATTCCGGCTTTAGTTCTCGAGACAGCTTTGGCCTGGAGCAGTTCCTTTGGGGGACTTTGATGATATAGCCACCGTGGTGGTGGCTCCTGCTTTCTATGGATGATCCCTCGTTGTTTCCATTTCTTTCCCGAGCATGGAGGTATGACGCCTTTCCTCCTCGGGTTATTCTCAAAGCGTCCAAGACCGGTGTTCCCGACCACTGGGTACCTGGATTGGTACGAGAGGCATCCGGGAGAGACTCAGTGGCTATTTTGAGACGGCGTGAGGCCATTGTGGGCGCGGAGGACCCGACCGTTTCGAGAGGAGGAGGGCCGAGGCGAGGGCCAACCCTCATGATAGGAGCGGAGACGCCGTGACCGACTATGAGGCTTACGTCAAGAGACAGGAGAGGAGGGCTCCTATGCTACCGCCTAGGCTACAGGAGATGAGAGATGACGCTAGGGCTACTAAGGCCCCGGCAGAGGCCGGTTTGATAGATCCCGTTCCTATACCGTAGCTTGGTAGGAGGAAGACCGACATTTTTCCCGTTCGTAAAAGAAGACTCGAAGGGGGAAGAAGAGGGGAGAGGCCAAGACGAGTGGCTTGGAGTGACTCCGAGTTTTCCGAGTATCCCTTTCTTGCCATGGCGTACACATTAGTTTGATTATGTATCTTAATTTCTTTTAGCAGTTGCCGCTGTAGGAATGAATCTGGGCTTAGACTCATCAAAAAGTTTTTAACTTGTAATGAATATTTGAATTGCTTCGTAGTTTTTCGAGACGCTTTCATGGTCTCGATCGCTGTATTGATGTCAAAGTATGACTTTTATTTGTGTTTTAGACCGAACCGTTTCCGCCGCCTACGTTCCTCATTTTGAGGAGCTCAGTGTCTTCGTAGTTCAACCCGATTTTTTTTTGTTTTTTTTTTTTGTTTTTTTTTGTTTTTTTTTTTTTTTGTTTTTTTTTTTTTTGGTGCAACCCCGTTTTTTACCTAGGCCGCCCTTTTCGGGTTTTCAACCTAGTTGGGTATTACTCTTTAGCACTCTTTTTTTTTTGTTTCTTCTTTTTTTCTTTGTTTTACGCGTAGTATCTCGCGCAGCCTTGTCACCATTCACCGGGTGTACAAAGGGATTCCCGTCGAGGTCCGCAAGTTGCATGGCTCCTCCTGAGAAGATCTTCTCGGACGACATATGGCCCGACCCATACAGTTCCCATTTGCCGAGGGGTTGATACTGACCGGGGCTTTTCTTTTAAAACGAGATCACCTTCTCGGATCTCCCGATGCTTTACTTTCTTGTCGAAGGCTCGCCATTCTTCCTTGGTAGGCTCGGATGTGTTCCATTGCTTTCAATCGGCGTTCATCTAGTAGGGCCAATTCATCATGGCGACTCGGAGCCATTCGACCTCGTTGATCCGGCTTTCCAAAGAGATACCTGAGCGAGGGGATTTCCACTCGATTGGGAGCACGGCTTCCATTCCGTATGTGAGGGCAAACGGTGTTTCCTGGGCTTGCCGTTTCCGACCGGATGTCTCAGAGCCCCAGAGTGCCAGTGTAACTTCTCGCCAATCTCTCGCCTCGACACCATTTTCCTGATGATATTTTCCAGAGTCTTGTTTGCCGCCTCGACGGCTCCGTTGGTTTGGGGCCCGTAAGGAGATGACTTGTGACGGGTTATTCGAATTCTCGCCAGCAGCCTGTCGCATTCCCTTCGAAGTGGGATCCATTATCTCGAGATGATTTCTACTGCAACCCGTATCCGCATATGATGTTCTCTTTGATGAAGAGGGCTACTTTCCTTGAGTTGAGGATTTTGTAGGATTTTGCAGAGCATCCTTTCCAATTCCTTTGAAGAAATCACCAATCTGCGTCTCTTTAGGCTCTTCCGCAGCTCCTGCATTCACACTCGTCAAAATCTCTTCGGCACTTGGGCTCGATTTTCCTCTTTCCTGACAACCCGCTTAAAGATCCTCTTCCTTTTTTTTTTTGTTTGATTTTTTTTTGTTGTTTAATGTGTCTCGTTTCTTTATCTAATGAATTATTAAATTTTTTTTTTTATTAATTAATTCATCATTAGTTAAAGTGGCAATCAAGGGATACTCGTAAAGGTTCGTCATTTCATTGAAAACGAAAAGGAATACAAGCGCTTGCTGCACTCGTAGTCTTCAGCGTAAGGCCACCTGACGACCCTAGAGACTCGATCTTAACAAAGAGAGACTCGGGAGGACTTGTCCTAGATTGACACAAAGGGACGGGGGACCAATCCAAGCTTGGTGATCATTTCCTCCTTGGTCGCGGACGGCCCGAGAGGTTTTCCCAATTTTTTAGCGGCTTTGCTGGGTGGCCTCATGACTCTGAACCGTGGCCGTTTTTGTTTTCCTTTCTCAATTGTTGCTATCATCTCTTGACCGAGCCGAGATCAATCAGTCCGGCACTGACTTCTTCTTCGAACAATTGCCGCATAACTGCACCATCCCAATCATCTCGAGGGAAATTCCGTGGCCTTAGCTTTTGGTACTCACAATTCGAACCCGTGCTTCGGATCTTCCCGGGCAATCGGGTTTGTGGTGGTAAGCTTCTCGAACTGTTCCACTGTGTCGCACGCCTCGAAGGTATACTCACTCTTCATGGTAGTGGTAGCCCTGTGTATTCGGGTAGGTCCAGAACATTCTACGGACCGGGTTAGCCTTGGTTCCTCTAAACTTGTTGAGGCTATCCCGTAGCTTTAGCCATCCCGCCGTAGGAGCGGGCTCGTGATGTTTCCCGGTTGTGTGGGACCCTTTACAAAGTAGTCACCAAATTAGGACCTGAAGGGGAGAGATTTAGGGTCGTCGACCGGGACCTTTCCCGTGGCAGCCTTCAAATCTTTTTCCTTTTGCAGTGTCCACCGAGGAGGCCTCATATCCTGTGCCGTGGCGAGTATTCTGTCCTTTCACCTCGATGAGTTTGTGAGTTCCTTGTTGGTGCTTCCCTGCACCGAGGCCGTAGATAGCTCATTTTTCTCATCATTTTCAAGACCGGTGGGATTTTATCCCGAGTGACCGTCGATCTATGTTGCACACTTGGGCCTCGGGAGGCTCGACCGTGAAGCCCGTTAGCATGAGACCTTCCTCGTCATGTTTGATTTCCGTAATAGGTATTCCGCCCGTATCCGTGCCCTCCAAAGTGACTAAATCCCCGTAAATGGTCGTCGATCCCCATTCGAGACGAATTTCACACACTCGGTGGAGGCTTGAGGCGACCCCCTTGACTCCGGTGCAGCCAAGGTCTTCCCAATAAGGCATTAAAAGTAATCGGGATGTCAATAACCCGGAATTCCACAGTATCAATTTCGTCCAAACCAGAGGTCCAAGGTAGCAACTCCAAGGACTCGCTCGAGATGTTGAGTCGTAAGCTTTGATCGCGAGGGAGGAAGGCTTCAAGTCTCGTAGTCTTGATATCAAGCAAGCTCATGATCTTTGCCGGAGAATATTCATTCCGACCCATTATCAACCAGACCCGAGGGAGGCGTCGTTCATCCAATCGGACTGTGATGAAGAGAGGCTCGTTATGATCGCCCCAAATTGAGGGAGGTCGAGATCTCGTGAAAGTGATTATGTTCCCGTAGTGGATGTTTCCAATCACCGTACCACGTCATCGGGAGTAGCATCAATAGGGACTAGAGCGCGAGCTGTGCTTTCTTCCAAGCTTCACCCATGGGGATAGGACGAAGTGAGTAGAGACCAGAGGGAAATGTTGGCCCGTGTTTGCTTCAACCGGGTGAGCACGGATCCTCTTTCTGGTCCTGGAGTTTCACTGCCTTAGCATAGGGGCGGCGATCTTCTTTCGGTGCTTGATCTCGTGGCCTTCTTATCTCGCCTTGGGATTCCCTTGGAAGATCTCGCCTGCATCGGGTCAACAGATTAACTTCCTCATCGCCGTCTCTTGACCGGATTTCTTCAATGCCGCTAAGGTCAATCTGGGAGCCCTTTTGGCTATTGGCCACCGGCCCGACGGAGTCTAGCAACGGTGAGGGGCCGAGCCGCACCGGCTCCTTCCCGGGCGGCCCTTATAACCGCTTCCCTGTGTCACAAAGCTTGGGTTTGGGGTTGTGTTGTTGCCCTCGATGGCCCACAGAGCTAGGGCGTCCTTCGATTCACTCTCATGGCCGGCCTTGCTCATAGTTATCATGCAACAAGAGTCGCTTTTGTCGGGACTCGGCGGCTTTTCGATTTCATCCCCGGTATAGTGCAGCCATTCTGGTTCCTTTCTGTAATACTCAGAGTTGGAGATAATTATAGCGTTCGTGTGGGAGGCGCATCCGGTATCATGCCGCTCTAGGACTTCTCCGAAAGCCGACATACATTCGGGAAGGTGACCTCTTCTTGGGTAACCCCGACAAGGAGTGTTACTTTGTTCGGGTGGATTTGATCTAACCATGGTTATTTTCTCATTTGGGCGGATGGGAGTTAATTTTCCTCTTTCGATCGTATCTTCGACTATCGCCCGGATCGGACACCCGAAACCCTTTCCCCAAAGCATGGTAGGCGTGTTGAATTCTAAGACATCCACGTGCTCGCATCCATGAAACTTCATGGCCTTCATGTCCTCGGTCTCATATTCGTCTTCCGAAGTTTCTTCGTCGTCGCTTGCCGATAACCAACCATTGTGCCCGGCTCCCACGGGCTCATTTCCTGCATGATTATTCCGCATTGTTTCCGGATCCGGGGCCTCGCTGACTCTTCACTCGTCATCATCATCATCATTGCCGTCATTGGAATCTTCTTCCCATACTACCGGGATTTCGGCGAGAGGGAACGCCGATCAAACCCGTTGGGAATATGGGTGCGTGCAACCGCAAAATTGTCATATGCTCCCATTCCCTAAGTGGCAATTGTGACTCGCCTTCTCCTCCCGTAAACCGCGGGGAAGAGTGAGAGGGGGTGGCACGTATTTAACACTGTGTAGAATGTAGAAGGGTTCTTCCTCCTCTCGATTCTTCGCCACCGCCTTCGGGTCGTATTTGACTTCTCCAATAGCCGCCAGGAAGTGTACTAGCTCCGCATGCTCTTCGGCCTCTTTGCCGATAAGCCCCAAGACAGCGCTCGCCTAAGCTTTCTTGTCTAATTCTTCTCGATTGTTCTAACCATCTTGTGTAAATGGTCCTCTCATGTTTTGACCTAAACAAATTTCTTCTTCGGTATTGGCCTTCCCTTCATCCGAGAAATAGCGGGCCTCGTATTCTTGCAAGGAGTCTCGACATGAGACCAAGATGGGTTGATTCGCTCGATATCCTCAAGGCCGAGGGGGAATCCGACCAGATCCTCGACGAGGTTGGCCACGGTATTTGGGGACCTTCATCAAGCATCTTCCCGGGCATGCGAAGATTCTCCGCATTCAATCATATTCACCTGATTATGGTTCCTCGGGCAATGATTTTTGATCGTGTTAGGCCCTTCGGGGCCTTCCAACTTTCCTTGCTCTATTAGCCCCTCGGATTGCCTTTTTCAGAGTAAAGCAGCTTGTCACCGATGTCCGTGAGCTTGATGAAAAGCACAATACTTTGTAGTATCCACGGGAGCATTCGGATTCCCGGGTTGGAAATTCTCCAAAGGCCGCAAAGCAAGCCTTCTTTCACCAAATTCCCTAAAGATGTCATTCGAGGCATTCCAAAGTTTTCAAGATTCATGACCCGTGGTCCGGGCTCTACCGGTTTTCCGGGAGCAAAAGGAGTCGTGTTATTACATTCCCGTCCCGCATAGTTAATCATCTCTTTGCCTTTAGCAGAGCAGGGGGCAAAGTGTTTGCAGGAGGAGCCCGATATCTCGTAGGCAGTGTGCAAGCAGCTGGTTGCCGATTGTAGGCCTTTTCAAACTTAGCCGCAGAGTTAACCATGGCCCGTAAGTCTCGAGTATGGGAAGTGACCGAGGGAGGCTCTCGATGTGGTTTCAAGCATGACCGGAAGATGTCCAGCTTGTTCCTCTTCGGAAGGAGGGATGGCCATTTCACCGAGTTTCGCATTCCACCGCTTGTAAAAGTCCCCAACATTCTCATCAGACGCCGCACCGTTGTTTGTAGGTCAACCCTATTTGTTTCCCATTCCAAGTTGGCCTTATATTTCTCTCGTGAAGGCATTGGTAATCTGTCCCATGTAGCCCCGGCTTCGTGTTTCAAACGGAAGAACCACTTTAAGGCACCTGGACTTCAAGGATAGATCAAATAGTCGCCCAACCGCCGATTGGTACATCCTTTGGCTTTCATCGCCAAGGTATATGTGTCCAAATGGGTTTTCGGGCATGCAGCCCCATCAAAGAGATCCAGATTAGGCATCACGAATTTGTGGGGCAGAGGAACAATGGAGTCCGGTCTCAGAGGCCGGAAGGCGTACTTCTGCGCCGCTCACTGATCCGCGCTTTCATTTCCTTGTGCCGCTCCATGAACCAGGCCGATGAGGGTCTTGTGGCGGAACCATGGCATTCAAGCTAGTGGCCGAGCTAGAGAGAGGAGCTACCACCGGAGGCAGATCGGTGGAGGGAACGGCCGATCCAGGACGTAGGTGAAAACCCGTCCCGGGCCGAGTTACCCCTGGGAGCATGAGTAGGAGCCTCGAGCAAAAGGATAGAACTGCGGCTTGCCGTTGATTTTCAACTGCAAAGTAGGTGGAGGCAGCCCCGATGTAGCCTGATAACTTGGATTTCCAGAGTGGGGCCCGTAAGTAGGCTTCGAGTGCGGGCCGCCGTCCCGATTGTTGAATTGCATGGCCGCTCGTGGTGAAGGTGTGTAACCCGGGGTACTGCGGTCCCGGTGATTCGGATGACACCGGGATGGAGGCTTCGTAACCCATAGAAGTCTCGAGTGAGGAATGGATTTGTGTGAGGAGCAAACCGAACTAGTATCGTTTCCGAGGAGGGGCTCCCGATCGTGGCCCGTAACCAAGTTGTGGCGGCATTCCGAACCGTGGCCGTTGCCGCGAAGGTCCGGATTGATCGGTTCCGAATCGAGGCGGGATCCCGATTAGCCGTGGCATTCCGAGATAGCCCCAACCATGAGAAGACATTCCTACCGATTTTGCCCCCACCGATTTGTGCCGTCGGCCGCATGGATCCGGTGGTCTCGTGGTCGGGAGCCGGCCGACCCGAAAATCGAGGAGCACGGGTTCTCGTAGTGGCACCATAGGAGGTGGGTGGCGGCATCCCGGTGTAGTCGTGGCGACCGAGAGTGGGGTTGGCATCCTCGTCTTCTTCCACGGTGAAGGTGCCATCTCGGATTGAGGCCGGCGGCCGCACCGTGACTCTTAATAGCCTCCATAAGGCCGTTTAGCCGTGCTTCCCGTCGTAACCTCATCTCGTTCTCGCTAACCGATTCCACCGTTGCTCGTCCGAGGGGTCCCGGAGGCGGAGTGACGTTATCCCCATCATTACCGGCCGATGCGTACATTCTCAAACCCGGAGTCGGAACAAACGGCGAAGCCGATGACGCGCTGACTCTTCCCAACTAATCAAACGATGACCCGGTGCCCGAAACCAAGCTTTGTGAGTGAGTCATGGGGAAAGGACACGAAGGTTCGATGTCCTGGGAATGGAAGGAGGGTAGGTGTTTGGGCATTGGGCTCATGCAACATGCGATTATTTGTTCACGTTTACTTAAAACATGTTTTATTAACCTAATCGGTTGGAAAAGATTGCTCTTCTTTTTCGCAAACTACTCGATCTCGGATCGCCGGGCCCCGTCACTACGTCTATAAGCCCCTCGTATTCCACCCGTATTTCGACCTCCCAGGTGGACAGCCCCGGCGAGGGTCCTATAGGGCAAGCGGGTCCCACCGACCGAAAGAAAACGATCCTAAAAGTCCATGGGTAATCGAGTCTTAACGAGCATTCGATGTAAATTACTTACAAAGCCGACGCCGAAAGTCAAGATCATGTCCGAGGGCTCGACGAAAAGTCGGCATGATTTGGACCGATAAGCGTCCACAATTGATCTTGACTTGTCGTCGCTAAGCCGTAATTAGGCATGGAATAATCATTAATCCTTGATGACTCAAAGGTCAATGCGGGAGTCAGTTGTATAATTTGTGCCAGCCGAGCCGAAGTCAAGGCGCCTGGGTCAATATCTTGGTCAAAGTCCGCGGCGGAAAACCGCGTAACTTCGACCGATTAGGGTCCCCGAAAGATATTGAGTCGGTATGCCGACAAAGGCTTGAAAGGAAAGGTCTATACACGTACAGGCATGACATGCACTGCACTAAAACCAACCGGGTCTCGGACAAAGTGTGTCACGGACAAGTGCATGGTCGACACGAGGCTCCATGGGATGTTTGGGTAGTCCTGTGCTCATCCGAGAGGCGTAATAAGACCAAACGGACCGCGACAAGGATTTCCCCGGGTTAGGGACGTAGTGTGCAGTGTACGGTCACGTGCGCGTAGTGTGCAAGCAGTCTATATTCTTTTTCTGAGTAAAATAGAATTTTTTTTTTATGTGTCTTAAAAATATGATGCATGATTTTTTTTTGGAAATTTTCTTTTTTGAAAAATCTTTTTTTTTTGAAATTTTTTTTTTGAAAATTTTATGAACACATAAGCACATAAGCACAAAAATTCCAACGGTTAGGGACATTATTTCCGTCAGTCAAAATTTTGACTTTTTCCGAGGCGGCCAAAACAAACACGAAAAATGTGCAAAAATCAACACACACACACAAATGATTTTCAAAGCCGGGACGGAAGCTTGACCCTCAAAAGCTTTTTCCTTTTTTTTTTTTTGGAAAACGGTGATACCGGTACGTGGGATTGTTAAACCACAATTTATCCCCGACTCGTGTTAGGAGGCGATAACGGGAAGTTTAATGGTTTCCACCAATATACCAAATATCATAATTTTTTTTAGAAAAAGCTTATTTATCCCCAGCGGAGTCGCCACTGTGATGATGTGTCGCCATTTCGCGGGAAAAAATTCGATTTTTCGCGTTTCTTTGAAAAAAACCAAATAAAACCCGGGAAAAAGAACGGAGTCGCCACGCCATTTTTGTTTTAAGGGCCAAAACTTTGAAAAAAGCCCGAGATCAGAAATTTGGGTTCGGAGGTCATGTTACACGCCGGGAAGGACGTTAGTGTGCACCCGGAATGCCTCGTAAAACGAGTCTTCCAAGCTGAAAATCATTTGTGTGTGTGTGTGTGTGTATTTTGGCCAAAATAATTTGAAACTCAGAAAAGTAAAAATTGGGATATCTTTTTAAGACTTTAAACTGATCCCATGATTTTTTGGAAGATTTTTGGATTGAGATTTGGTACTCAAAAGACCTTTTGAAGTTGAGAGCCACTTCTGCCAGAATGAAAAAGGCAGTGGACCTTTGATTTTGAAATGGATTCAAGGGTCTTAAAACTTCATAATCTGGATAAACTCAGAGAATGAAAGTTGTTCCAGACACCTTAAATAAGATTTGTGTTAAGGAATTTTCCATTTTGGAGAATATTTGAGGGGTCAAAACCTTCTGGAAATCTCAGATATGCAATCTGGATTTCCAGAAGCTGATGAACTATCCTCTAAAAGAAAATTTGAAAAGAGGAGTTTTACTCACCCAAAAAATAAAGTAAAAATATGTATGGAAAGATCTGGATGTTGTCTACAAAAAGTGTTTTGTAGTCAACACCAAATTCCACATTTATCTGTGTCCAAAAAATTAGACCATGGACTGAGGTCTGAGGAAATTGCTACTGGACAGCAACTTCTCAAGAAAGAAAATATGATTTTAAGGGGGTTTTTGCATCCATGCTTGTCCCCATTTCCCTAGGTTTTGGTTAGTGATCACTTGACATTTTAGTGGTGAATCAACTATACCAAACCATCCTTGGGGTACATTAGGACTAAGCACTTCATTTGCTTGGGAAGGGGAATTTTATCCTTTGAAAATGAGATTTGATGCTTGAAAATGGTTTTTAGGGTTTTGAAAATGCATTTGCAAGAAAACAAGAACACATTAAAGAAAATGTTGATCCTTGTAGAAGATCATCCATGGAGATGGACTTCCATGGTGATCTTCTTGGATCTTAAGACAAGAAGAAGAAGAATGAACTACATTTTGTAGTTTGAAGATGCATGCATGGATGAGAGATTTAGGGTAAGAAGAGGGAGGTTATACCTATCTTCCTTGAGTTTGTGTTTGAATGGGTTCAAGGCTTGAATGTGTTTAGGGTTTGAATTTGAGAGTGAGTGTGAGTTGGGAAAGATTCAAGAGAAAATGGTGACAATTCAAGTGAATTCTCATTGTTTTCTCTCTATATTTCGCCGTAGGTTCAAAGGCAAATTGTGTTGTGGCTCCTTATTTTTGTGACTGAGGGCTCAATTTATAGCCCTCTGAATTTTACAAAGATGTCCGCGCGGATGGGATTGGTGGCGTGCACCGTTCATTAAATGCACTCTGTGCTTTGGACACAAGGAATAAAATTCAAAAATATCGCGAGAAAATGTTTTTCAACTTGTCAAGCTTCGGGATTTTCTTAATTCTTTTGCTTTTTAAGATTCCTTTGAAGGTTTATCTTTAAATAGCAATGCCCATTTTGCCCTCACTTTGTTAGAAATGTTAGGATTGTTAGGAATTGTTAGAAATGTTATAACTTTCGTTAATTTTCTAACGAAAATTCTAACAAGCTCAAATTGGAGCACTTACAACCTCCTACTGCCGGGAAGGGGTCAAGCTAAAGACCTAAAACAAGCATCATCGGGATGATAACCGATGGATTATTTTTGCGTTATTTTTCTTTATTTCTTATTTTAAAGTTTTTATTATTAGTATGCTAACCTTGTTTTGTAGGTATTAAAAGAGAAAAATTAAAGTGGTGAAACTGGTTAGCACAGCCGTGCAGTATAAGGTGGAGCGGCCGTGCAGTTCATATCGAGTCAGAACGGGTTGACTCAGCAAAAGGGGAGCGGCCGTGCAAATTACTTGACACGGCCGTGCAAAGCGCCTGGGGAGTTGCGTCGTTCCAGTCAAAGAGACGTGTCTCTCCCTCTCCTCCCTCATTCACTTCATCTTCTTCACTCCTCTCTCTATACCTCCGCCCCACCCACCTTAAATACCTATCTCTCTACCATTTTAACCCACAATACAACCCTCAATCCTCCTCAAATCCACCACTCAAACATTTCTCCCCCACCAAAATCATTCCAAAACCCTCCTAAAACCCCAATTTCGAAAATTCAAAACCCTTCACCCATTTCATAAATTCGAAGGGATTATTCCGAATCAAAGTGCAAGAAGGGAGCTTTTGGACATTTCAGTGGTCGGGTAACAAGGATTTCGGGATTCCTTCAGCAAATTCTTCGGGTAAAAAACTCTTTCACTTCTCTTGTCTTTCAACTTTTTGGGTTTTTGCTACAATGTCTACCAAAGGAAAAGGGAAGGCCACAGAGAGAGCAACAAAGAAGTCTCGAAAAGAGCAAGGCTCTTCCTCTAGCTTTAATCCTACTCTCAATACTTTGGGGATTGATTTTAGAAGCCCAAGGGAGACGGCACGTTTTGTTACCTTGAGTTCTAAAAGGATTAGGCCAACCCAATTTCCTGATAGGCTTGCCCTAAGAGCTTTAGGAATTTATGGGGATGTTCTTACTCTTCATATGGGATTGAGATCCGATGGCTTCCTTCAGAAGCATGAAAAGACTTATGAGGTCCTTACCCTAGAATTTCTAAGCACGGTGAAGAGTAAGATTGTGCAGGAAACTTGTCGATTAACGGGAAGGGTTTTTAATCAATTCCATTTGGACTTTCGCCTTGGAGGAAGAGAGCTTCATTTGACCGGGGCTGAAGTTAGTAGAATTTTGGGTTTATCATTCCAAACTGAGTCTTTTCCCGACATGCCCATTGAATATAATGAGATCGCTTTTGGAACCAAATTACCGGCCTTCCATCCTACACATCCCGGAGTGCCAAAGCTTCTTCTATCATTCACCCATCCATCCGCCTCATGCATAGGATGTACGCTTGCACCATCTTTGCTAGGGAGGATAAGGGAACGGTAAATAGGAAGGAGTTGCATGTATTATGGTGTTTTCTTTGGGAGAGAAGGAGGTTGAATTTGTGCAATTTTCTTTTTGAGTTGATTGGTGACATCATTTCCCCAACCTACAACGGGGAAATTCATATTGGAGGTATAGTTACTTTGTTTGCCAAGCACTTCAATTTTGAGATTCCAAATGATTGGGTTGAGGTGAGAGGGTCAACAAAATTGGATATTCCAACCCTTCGGACTATGCAGCTCATTACAGAGAGGGGGAATAACGAGTACAATTGGTTAGTAGGAGCGGGAAAAACGCCCTATATTGTACTCCCAAGCAACAATCTACCCACCATTCGGATAAGAGAGCCCGAAACTTGGATATTTCCAAATGCCATTGAAGGAGAATGCCAAGAAGAAGAAGGAGAAGAAGAGATTCAAGCACCATTGCCACCCGACTTCTATCAAAGATTTGATCAAATGTTTGCCCAACAAGGTCAATTGCTTGAGCAAAACGCTCAAATCCTTCAACAACTCGGCCAAATGGACGGTCGTATTCAACATGCCCAAGGAAGGATTGACGACATTTACAACTATGGGGCAAACTATTGGGACAACTTTCCACCACCACCATTTTAGTAAGTTTTTCTCTTTACCCTCCCGGAATTTGACATTGTTCCTTGAAACATTGAGGACAATGTTCATTTCAAGTGTGGGGGAGGGTATATCTATCCTTTTATTTTCGCTTTCTAGTTTAAATTTTTACTTGCTTTCTAGATTAGATTTAATTGCTTTCTAGTGTATTTTTTTTTTTTCGTTTTAACTTAGTTGCATTTTTCATTTATGCATGTATAATAGTATATAAAAATAATAATAAATAAATAAATTCCTATGATGATCCATATCATTATTTTTTATGCTTGCCATTTACCCTAGAATAATGTCTATTTATCTTTCCTCTCATATTTTCTATAAACTTAGAAATTTATAAAAAGAAAAATATAGGGATATTTTTAGGAAATAATTGAAAGCCTCATAAGTTAGTATAGCACAATATAGAGTTTCATCTAGAAAAATGCATTTGATTAGAAGGAATCTTTAAATCTGCACTTGGTCATTTTTATAAAAAAAATATTGAGAATATTTCTTTAAGATTGTACATCCTTTATCTTTATTAAATGTCTATTCCCTTTTTAGAAGCACCTTTTGTTTGCATCCTTTGAATCACACCCTTTCATCAAAAATTTCATCTTTCCATTTCTCAAATCAAATCAAAGTAGACATCTTTATCTTATTGCTAAAAAAGAGTGACTTTGTCACCAATCCTTAAAAGCAAAAAGAAACCTATTACTTCCTAAGTAACTCGGGGCACGGCGTTCGCTGCGACGATGTTTCCTTACCAAACGGGAGTAATATTCAAAAGTATTCTTGATCTAAGTATTAGGAACATGGGGTTCGCAACCACAATGTCTCCTACTTGAAAGGATCAAAAATAACTTAGGTCTTTTGCAAAAATATAACACGTGCAATGATAAGATAAATTTGTTTAAACTTTGATGAGATTTTTCCACTACCATCATCCATTTTCCACTCTTGTGATTCAAGAATGTAAAACAATTCTTCGGGAACTTCTAACTTGTGAATAAATATTTATACTTTCTCTTGTACATTTTAAAGAAATAAATTCATTTTTTTTTTTCTCAAAAATCACTCTAAAGAGTAAAAGTTTCTCTTCTACCAAGAAATGAATCTAAGATTTATCCTTCTAGCATGCTTTACTTGGTCAAAATTCTATATATGCTATATTAGGTTATAGTCTTATAAATTATCTCTTTAAAAATATCCCAAAATACTTCTTCCTAGATAAATTTTTAAAGGTATACAAAATATGATTAGAAGGATGAAGGCATTATCCAAAAGGCATTTAGGGCTTGCTACTTTATTTCTGAGGGATCATTCTTGCTTTTTCTCCCTCTCCGTATTTCATTCTAAGTTTGCTTGGGGACAAGCAAAAGCTTAAGTGTGGGGGAGTTTGATAAGTGACTATTATATAGTCAATTTATCCTTAGTTTTATATACTTTTTAAAGCATAAAATATCATTTCTCATTTCATTTTATGTACTTTTTAGTTCCTTTTTCATATTTTCTAGATTTTACGCCTTTTGGTATATTTCTTACATTTTAAAGACAGGTTTTAAGGTCTTTTTATCAAAAAGGATGCTTGGACACTTCAAGGCAAAAGACATGGAAGACCACCAACCAAATCAAGCACACAAAGTTAAATTCAGGTGGAGCGGCCGTGCAGCCAACACGGAACGGCCGTGCGCCTAGCCATTTTCAGGCCATTTGTGGCCCTAAAATATAGAACGACCGTGTCTTGAAGATGGAGTGGCCGTGTCATTATTCAGAGCGGCCGTGCAGCTTAGAGTGGAGCGGCCATGCGAAGTGTCAAAACGCAAATTCAAATCTGGCGCCAAGGAGTGCACGGCCGTGCAACTTCCTTGACGCGGCCGTGCAAATCGTGACTGCAGAATGTAAAGGCACCTTTTGATGGAACCTTCTTGAAGAGTCCCCTCCCAATTATAAATAGGACCCTTGTAATCAGTCTTAGACACGAAATTTTAAAGAGAAATCACTGATACTTCATAGATAGAAAATACAAATACTTGTGACAACAATTTTCCAAAGAGATTTGAAGATCAAGTTCATTGTTTGTTCTTGGAATTACTTTGGAAGAAAAAGCAATAAAGTGAAGCACCATTTCCAGCATTTGCCTTCTATATTCATAAGTCTTTCTTACTCAATCTCCTATTTTAATTGTTTATTTGTTATAAATGGCTTGTGAGTAATCCCCCTTATTCTTGGGGTTGAAAACTCAAAAGCATACTTGTTCATCATTTAAAATGAAAAGTCTTGTCTTCTTTCTTCATCTAAACAATTTCTTTATATTATTCTCTAAATGCCTTACATTTTGGAGATGTCCAATTTGTATGATTCAGTCAATTGAGAGAAGTACCTAGCGAGACTCTCGATTGACGGAACCATATAAAGAAACTAGGTTTCATTGATCACGAAAGTAGTTCAATGGCCTAGGGATGTTCCTTTAATGGAAAATATGTCGACTCTCGTTCTTAAAGGGTTCTTACTAATTATGGTCAGCTAGAGATAAGCCGGAACGCCCGTTTGTGACAGGGCGGGAACAACGTAAACGAAAATCTCAAACAGTTAGGACATAATTAGTGAAGAATACAACACTACTAGCTTGACCGTGAGAAGTAGTGCAAGCCGGCTTTTTATGAAAACCTTTATCTTTAAGACAATGACGATTTGATGAACAAGATTATGTGTATGATTTCCAATCCCGAGAATGCTTCGTTTTATAATAATTTAATTAAAGTATTTTCTGTTTATGATTCTTTCTATTTTCTAAAAACCAAATTTTATCTCCCCCCAATCTTTTATATAATTTCTAAGAACAAAAATATTCCCTAAAGTAAACCTTGTCTCTGTGGGATCGACCCGTACTTGCACCCGCTATATTACAATAGCCCATGCGCTTGCGGATATAAATAAACCGTTAGGTTTCGACCTCGAACCATAGGCCACCTTTTCAGCATTGTAATATCATCCTTCGACGTCGGACAACGCCTTACTCACATAATAAATAGGCTTCTGGACCCCACCTTCTTCTCTGACCAACACTGCAGCCACAACTTGATCCCCGGCAAATAGATAAACAGACAAACTTTCTCCCATGATCGGGCTACTCAGCAAAGGTGGAGAGGCTAGATACTCTTTGAGTTGTTGGAACGACGATGAGCATTTGGTCATCCATTCAAAAAAATTCGTCCCCCTCAACGTTTTAAAGAAGGGGAGAGACCTCTCTGCTAACTTCGTTATAAAGCAACCTATAGTTGCCACTCTTTCGTTTAGTCGGTGTACTTCCTTAATGCAGGTCGGCTCCTGCATCTCAACCAAAGCTGTGATTTTTTCAGGGTTGGCTTCTATGCCTCTCTGTGACACCATGAAACCCAAAAACTTTCCAGCTGTCACTCCAAACACGCACTTGCTAGGGTTCAGCTTCATGTCGTTTGCTCGCAGATTGGCGAACTTTTCCCTTAGGTCGACCACATGACGTCCGGCCTTTGTTTTAATGACCATATCGTCGATGTAGGCCTCCATGTTTCGTCCTATCTGACTTGCAAAGACCTTGTTGACCATTCTCTGATAGGTCGCCCCTACATTCTTCAGCCCGAAGGGCATCATGACGTAGCAATATATACCCCCAACAGCTTGGAAGGCAGTCTTCTCTATGTCGTCCTCGTGCATCTTGATTTGGTGGTAACCGGAGTAAGCATCGAGGAAACTTAATGTGGCATGTCCAGCTATAGAATCGACCAACTTGTCAATCCTTGGTAGAGGGTAGCAATCTTTGGGGTAGGCTATGTTCAGATCAGTGAAGTCAACGCACATCCTCCACTTGCCATTTGCCTTTTTTACCATCACCACGTTTGCTAGCCAGGTGGTATATGATGCTTCCCTGATGATACCTGCACTAAGAAGTTTGTTTACCTCTAGCTTGATGGCCTCTTCTTTGTCACGAGCAAAAATCCGTAGCTTCTGCTCTTTGAATTTGATGGTGGGGTTGACCCCCAAACGGTGCACAACGACCTCTTCCTTTATCCCCCTCATGTCTTCTACTCGCCAAGCAAAGACATCTGTGCTTTCTTTCAACAGCTCGACTATTTATGTCCTTTCTTCAGATGACAGTTGTCTCCCTATTCTGATGAGTTGTTCGGGGTAGGAAGGATTTATAACTATTTCTTCTAGCTCGTCGACTGGTTCTAGCTCCGGGCCATCTCTGAACTGTAGGGTTTCGATAATGATCTCTCTCACCCTTTCTCTCTCTTCAGCTTTTAAGTGTGGAGCTTCCACGATAATCATATCATCTATTTCAGCAGCTATCTCCCCACTGGTGGCCCCCGAGTTGTGGTTAATCTGGAGGCTTAGGTCGCCTATGACTACCTGGTCGACCATAAATGTATCTGTTTCGACCATAGTGTTTTGAGAGGGACGTGTCGGCTCAGTCATGATATGGTCATGTGAGGGATAGGTCGTCTCTTCTACACAGGTGATTGTAGATAGTCTTGATGTTGTGGTGACTGATTTGGAGAGCTTCCAACTCGCTTCTGGAGTATCAATTTCTAGCTCTCTCTTCTTTTTTGATCGTAGGACATGATCTAGATATGCCCGGGCTGCACCCAGAATGCAACCTACTCCTGCTAAGGTGGGGAACTTGACTCGCTAATGAGGTATTGAGGCTACCATAACTAGGGCGGCCTGTCCAGGGATACCTAGAATAGCATGATAATCACTAACAACATCTATAACGATAAATGTTACCTTGGCCACTGTCCTCAACGGGTGCTGACCGATATCCACCTCTAGCACGATCTGGCCCTTGGCATCAACCTTGTGGTTAGTGAAGCCTTCGAGTCGACCTGAATAAGGTGACAACCTTGCATCTGTTAGGCCCATCTCGATGAAGGTTTTGTAGTAAAGGATATCTTTGCAGGCCCCCGTGTCGACCAAAATCCTACTGGATGTGCACTCGTCGATCAACCCTGGAATCACCAAAATTTGTTCCCTTGCAGCCATGTTAGCTACCAATTCGTAGGGATAAAAGCTGATTACCTCCTCTTTAACATACTCCTAGGAGGCACATAGGGAACCTTGTTCAACTAAAATTTTTGCTTTTAAGGGCAGTGTTGCTTGTTTCCTCGGCAATCACTCCCAAAGTCAACCTAGGCTGCCTAGGTTCTGGTATACCTCCTGCAGCTTGCTCGCCTCCAGTAGGTCGAGCTCCTTTCACAAACCTTTCCAGCCTTCCACTGTCGACCCACTTCTGGATGATCCGTTTCAGGCTCATGCATTCCTCAGTGGTATGGCCGGTGTCTTTATGGAACTCACAGTACTTGCCATTATCCCTCCTGAATTTGTTTTGAGGGTTCATTGGAGCAGGTGGGCCTAGATCGACCGTATTCATAATTTCGGTCCGACTTACAGTCAAAGGGGTGAAACTCTCAGGGACTCTCTCAGTCGCCCTCGTTCTATTCTTCCCCTTGTTATTGTTGTCGTTGTGCTTTGCCTGACCCCCTTTATTAGACTCTCCAGCTTCAGAATGCTTCGAGCCTTTATCTTTCTTCTTTTCCTTTCTTTCTTCGGCCACGGCCACGTCATAGGACCTTTCGAACAACTCTTGCCTCGTAGTCGCCCTCCTAACTTGGAGCTTGTAGTCCAGGTCAGGAGAGGACACCCCATTTCGAAAGCAATTAATGACCTCCCTATCTGTCAGGTCCTCCTCTATCTGGTCGACCAACTCCTTAAACCTTGTAAAATAACTCATGGTGCTCTCCGTTTTACCTTGAGTCAGGTTATTTAAGTCGGTGACCATCTTCTTACGGGCCCCAGCCGTAGAGAATCGATCTAGAAATTTCTTCCTCATGTACTCCCACGAGGTGATGCAGCCCGCCGTTAGACCACGGAACCAAGTCAGTGCTGCATCTGTGAAGGTGCTAGTTAGTGCCTTGCACATCACGTCATCCTCGGAGGAGATCAAACACATGGTGGCCTCAAAATGTTGCATGTGATTCAAAGCGTTGGTGCCACCTGAATACTTGTCTAATGAAGGCAGCTTGAAACCCACGGGAGGCCTTAGTTCGAGCAAATCTCTGGACAAGGGTCGAAGAGTATTATAGTTTCGTTCGCCCTTTCCTTCATCCTTCTTTCTGTCAGCCTCCATTTTTTCAAACCTCCTTTTCAAGTTTAGCAACTCCCTTGCATCTTGGTCATTCCTTTGATAGGAGACGATGTTGGATCTTGCCTTTCATCTTGGTGAGGCTCTCCTCTAGAGTGGGCCCTCTCCCTTTCACTCCTAGGTGGAGTTACTTCTCTACCTCTTCTTTCTTTGTGGGACTGCGACCTTTCCGACCTTACTGGTGACCTTCGCATATTCCTTTCGGCCTCATTTTGTCTCCTCGAGGCTGACTCAGCCTCTTGCTCTCTTCGTTGATCAAGCCTATCTCTTAGGTCGACGCTGGGATCAATGCAGATGTGAGAGGGAGGAGGCATCTCGATCCTCGGCTGCTCAGCAGACGGCCTGGGACCTCCATTCTGTCTAGCACCTCCATTAGCTCGTCTGTGGGAGGTAACGGAAGGAGCAGGTCGATGTGATCTTCTATCACCTTTAGGAGACTCCGGCATGTCGAGCAACTCCTCCTGAATCTCTAGCAAACTCTGGAGCAATCTAGCCCGCTCCATCAGTATATCCTTCCTGCTGAGGTGAGTAGTTGAGGGACCTGGGTTGTCGCCTGCAGCTGTTAGACCTACTAGGAGTCATTTTGGTTGCTGACCTTCTCTCTGCTTGGGCATAGGCCTCTTTTGCCCTCTATTATCCTGCAAGCCCGTGCCATCAATGATGCTATTGGAGCGGGTCGCTCTTCTAACTTGGCGTGGTGGGGGAGGAGGCAAATTAGCGTTACGATTTCCGGCACCGGCGTCCATGTTTCTACCGGCGTTTTCTTGTTCGTTTTCGGTGGAGGGGGTAGCGGTGTGCCCATCAGATACCATTGTTACTGTTTGATTAGGATTTCGAGGTCAAATAAGCTTCGTTCCCGGCAATGGAACCAAACTGATGCTGCAAGGAACGTGTTGATCAGCCTACGTCCAGCAATTAGGTTAATCCTCTGGCTTTATTTGACCTGAAACAGTGAACACACGACTAGACGGAGTGGTCTCCGGCTAAGACCCTCCGGCGTGAGAGCAAGTTTCACGTGTTTTAACTTATAAACTGTATTGAGATCAATTGAATAGCAAATAAGGCATTACTTGTCAACGGCGTATGTTGTGAGGTATTTTAATAAGAAATAGAATTGTAGTAGGATTAAGTAGAATCCCTAAAATCATGGAGAGTCGTGGGCGTAACTGACTCCGAAATTGTAGGAGACGGTTATGAAAAGTCTTCGGTCGATGTACGTCTCTGTAGGTCGAGGTCGCCTAAGTAGGTCAAGGTCGACCTGACATTGTATTAAAGCCGGATAGGATCTGTACAAGGAGATGATCGTATGTCAGACTAAGCAAGGTCGGGACCAATGATGGTCGGACAATGAGCTAGGTCGACTGATCTTTGTTGCTGGACCAGGGGCTTGGTAATAACTGGGTCGGTCCACTTGATGGACGCTGCTGTAACGACGCCCGAATAATTGAGCTTTATATGTTTGGCCTAGCAGTAGCCCGTCACTTTTATTCCGTTCATGTGGTGGGATAGTTAAAATGTATAAATACCCTTATTATGAATTCTATAGACTTTTAGAGTTTGCTTGTATGCAATCAAATATATTATACTATTATTGTTTGTTGGTATGTTCCATCAAATGGGCATTCTGGTTCTTGTTAATGCAAAACTCAAAAAGTGGACAAACAGTTTATGTCAAAAAACATTGTTCGTACTCTTTAGCCACCAAATGAATAAGAAATCTACCAAATTTCTCACCTACCTTTGCCTAGCCAAATGAGCAAACTTGACAAAGAATTTTAACAAACTTGTGGGCATGCAACTGAACTACACTATAAGATGGTGGTAACTTTCTCTCTACGTGTGTATGCGCGCATGCATTTATATAAACAACCTTAAACACCGATAAACCATTGAAATGACAATTCTGACAATCCGGTGCTTGTGTTATCTGTTTTTTATCAACAGTTTACTGCTTAAACCGTTATGTATGGCGAAAGAAGAAGGCATATCAGCCATTGGTGATCCTGGGATGAGAAGAGATGGTCTCAGAGTAGCCATTGAAGCCTGGAATCAGTGCAATGAAGTTGGCGAAGAAGAAGCTCCCCATATGGGAAGTCCTAGACAAGCAGATTGCTTTGATATAGAAAATTCCACCTCTCCAAGTGAGTTTTTACTCCTTTTCTTGAATTTGAATTTGGGGTCTGTGTATTCTGACTGTACAGCAATCTGAGAAACTTTATTGTAGATGTAACTTATTATACGGAGTAAAGGTTCTCTCACCTTAATAAAATTTAATACATGTACTACACAAGTCGGACTGCTGTCTGCACAAAACCCGGATCCCTTTTTCTTCTTCTCGAATTTTCCATAGTTGTCATTTGTTTCATGATTCTAATAGCATTCCAATAACTGCTTGAAAAAAGTGACTTTGATACACAAGGTGAACGAGAAAGACAACAAACTTGGATTTTCAAGCGACGCGTTCAAAAGAAAATGGAGCATGGACATAAATCAATATGCAGCATGGAAAGAGTTGTACCTTGGGAACAAATGCCAAGTGGAAGACAAGCCAAATCCATGGCAATTTTGGATGATAATGCTCAAGAGTGGAAACATGGATACATTAGCTGCTATATGTCCTAGAAATGGAAGGAAAGCAATTCCATTCCCGCCAGAATCTGGTTTCCCATGCTTTGGCAAAGGCTGCATGAACATGCCACTGATCTACCATAACTACACCACATTGCAAGAGGAATCTACTAAACTAACGGGGAGTTACTACGGGACATGGGATTCGGATGTTAATATTTCTAGAAATGACACTTCCTACTTTGAGGTGAGATGGGAAAAAGAGGTTGGAAAAGGGAGTTGGGTTTTCCATCATCTGTTGAAGACGTCGAAAAGGTACCCTTGGTTGATGTTGTACTTGAGATCTGATGCCACTAGAGGATTCTCTGGTGGGTATCACTATCAGACCAGAGGAATGACAAAAATTGTAAGTTTCGATTAACACCATCCATAGAAGTGTAAGTGTGTGTGTGTGTGTGTGTGTGTGTTCATAAGTGAATCCTTAGATTACTTGGGACCAGAAGCTGATAACACACACACGCGCACACACATGCGCACACACATATATATCACCATCAGACAGTGTTAATCGACAAATTGACAATAATTTTAGCACAAAATAATTATCCTAACGAAAATCTAAAAATGGTTATTGTATCACAATTAAGATTATTTTCGATTTCAAGTTTTAGATTTTCATTAGGACAATTATTTTGGGCTAAAATTATTGGTCAAAGTTTGGTCAATTTGACCAAAAGTCTACACTACGGTGGGACGGAGGGAGTATATTCACGGGTATTTGCTTAATCGTGAATACCATACTTGTAAAGCTACTGACCATAATTTATTTTTTCAACAATGAAGATACCAAAGTCACCAAATTTCAAGGTTAGATTCACACTAGACATAAAGCAAGGAGGGGGAGCCAAAAGCCAGTTTTACCTTCTGGATATAGGCAGTTGTTGGAAGAACAATGGCCAGTCCTGCAATGGAGATGTAACAACAGACGTTACTCGATATAGTGAGATGATCATAAACCCTAGCGTAGATTCATGGTGTAATCCGAGCAGTCTTGGCTCGTGTCCGCCTTACCATACCTTTCCCAATGGGACACAAGTCCATCGAACTGATAAAGACAACTATCCTTACAAAGCTTATCACATATATTGTTCTCCGGGAAATGCAGAACATCCGGAGGAGCCTTTTAACAATTGTGATCCGTATAGTAACCCTCAACCTCAGGAGATACTGCAAATTTTGCCTCACCCTGTTTGGGAAGATTATGGGTACCCTACAAAGAAAGGGGATGGTTGGATTGGGGATCCAAGAACTTGGGATCTTGATGTTGGTAGACTTTCACAGAACCTTTACTTCTACCAGGTAATTTTCTACCTATACACAGTATTCCCAGGAGTCCAGATCTACTGTATCACTTTGTGCACTACACCATGTACCACTACTGATCCAACATTTACATGTTGTAACGATCTATTGTGAACCGTTAGATCATTAGTGTTACAGTATGTGGTACAGAAAATTTGGTCTCACTTCCAGGTTCTCTCAAAATTGTCTACTTGACCCCAAGCACTCATGTCATGTCTTACTATGATGTTTGAAACTCTAATGCAGGATCCAGGTACAATACCTGCAAAAAGATACTGGCCATCAATCGACTTGGGAACCGAACTTTACAGAAGCAATAATCAAGTAGCCGAATGGAGTGTAACAGATTTCAACATTATTGTTCCTGCAGATGAAAGATAAAATTTTGCACTGTAATTGAAGTAATCACACAAGGAAATACCAGAAATGATTATTTTCCATTCATGAATTCAATGTTAAAATGTAATTTACAGGGCAATGAATTAGCAAACTAGGCGAAGAACTAAGAAACAAGACAACCTGAACCCGCCCTCTTGAGAGAGTGGAAAAATGAGAGAAAAAATAATAAAAAGAGCACTATTAAGACAGCCCATACTGAACGGCGCCAACCTCTCTATGACTAGCAACAGCTACGGCAGCTGCTCCGACTACACCAAACTGGGATTGAGCCTGAATTAATTTTGCATCAATTGTAATCTGATCACTTAATTGGCCTGTTTTAGCATGCCGATGATGGTAGTAAACGTTGGTATTAAGGTCAACGGCCATTCCAGAAGAATGGTGTGTACCAATGGCCTGTGAATGCGACTGTTTAAATAATGAAGAATCCCTCTCAGCTTCTGCCCCCATTGTTCCTCGATTCACACTGTTATTCCTCGTGAGATAATGTGGAGAGATACCTTGGCGAGGTACAACTGGATTTCGGACAATTACCGTTGCATCATAGGCATCCTTTACATCCCTGCTGACCTCGTAGGGTAGAACGGGTCCCACAGCTCTTCCTGGTTTGGCTGAAAGGGACACAAATGTGATTTCGTTGTTAGTTCCAATGTTATAAAAATTAGTACAGGAGAGAGACAGAAGCCTATTAAAGGAGTATAATATCATAAAAATCAAACTTGAAATTACAATATACTTTTACTTAAAGATTAAAATTGTCCAAGTTTTCACTGAGAAATTTTTAAAATAAGTAGAGCATTACATACCAGCAGGCACCCTTGCCGGTGGATGAGTAGACTTAAAAACATTTCCAGAAATAGCATCTGTAACTCTAGCATTGCTGCCCACAGAATCTGCAAGGCGCCTATTGTCAAACGCAGACACGCGTTGCTGAGGTTTTGGAGGAACCGTACTTGAACTAACTGTAGACCTGTTCATATAGATAATTAAGGTTTGAGCCAGAAGAGCCAGAATGGCTAAGAAATTGGGAAAAGTTTGTCAGAGTAGATGAAGAAGGGTGATAGAATTTTATTCAGAATAAGATGGGAAGGGTTATTTTTTCCCTTGGAAGTTTGAATAAGTTCAGTTCTATAGTTTTATGTATGAATAGAGCCGGCAATTTGGGACTGTCCCGTCGGAACGGCCCGTCCCACCATACAAATGGGAGGGGATAGTATATTCTAAACCTGTATAAAAGCGGGACAATTTGGGACGTGGGCCAAGGCGGGGCGGGACGGGAAGTCCCGTATTTCTAATTTAATTTTATTTTTTTAACCAAAAAACCAAAATTACACCGTATATGAAGTATGTTGATATTTCAATTATATATATATATATATACTCCCTCCGTCCCGGCCGACTTAGGATTTTTTGAAATGGCACGGGGATTAAGGAAAAGGTAAATGTTGTGAGTGTAATTTAAAAATAGGAGAGAGAATGAGTGGAGGGAATAGTAAATTATAATGGTGTTGTGAGTATTAAAATAATGTAGGAGAGAGAATGAGCGGAGAGAATAGTGATTTAAGGTTTCCATTTTGGGCCGTCCTAAGTCGGGTGGGACGCCCAAAATGGCAAAAAGTCCTAAGTCGGCCGGGACGGAGGGAGTATATACTTTATGTACTTCTACTTGCACAATTGTCTCTTCTTATGGTCGCGTCTTCATGACCCGTATTGTCCAGAGGCCCGATGTGGGATGGGACGGGACGGGGAAATTTCAAGCCCGCAAAGAATTCAGGACGTCCCGTTCCGTTCCGCAAAGTTGCGGGATTTTATAGGCCCGTCCCGTCCTGAATTGACAGCTCTATGTATGAATGACAATCGAACTTCCGAAGTGTCTTCACATCCAACTCTATACTACCAAGAGTCCAAAATTAAGTTTTTCACTATAACTTTGGCCATTTCAACTCCTCACACACACACACACACATATATATCAACTTGCACAATTGTCTCTTGTGGCCGCTTCTTCATGGCCCGTATTGTCCCGAGGCCCGATGTGGGATGGGACGGGACGGGGAAATTTCAGGCACGCGACGAATTCAGGATGTCCCGTTCCGCGAAGTTGTGGGATTTCACAGGCCCGTCCCGTTTTCCCGAATTAACAACTCTATGTACGAATGACAATCGAATTTCTGAAGTGTCTTCACATCCAACTATATACTACCAAGAGTCCAAAATTATGTTTCTCACTATAACTTTGGCCAATTCAACTCCTCCCACATATGAAGTGATCTACTTTTGCTATCAATCAAGAGTAGATCACCCTGTGACAAAGTTAAGTTATAGTAAGTGAATAAGGAACAGGCTGCCTCTGTGGGTACTGCAACAGAAAGCGGGAAAACCAGAGCACAAGTAACTAGCTGATCGTGATATATTAAACTCAAATAGACATACCGAGGGAGTGAGACATGTTTTCTCTCCGGAGGTATAACAGGCCCGCTTTTACCACTATTTTCCTCCAAGTATGCAAATTGCCTTCGGAATTGGCCAATTGCACTGCATAGAAGAGGTAAATGTCAAGTGAGACGGGAAGGAACATGTAATGCCAACAAAAATAATTTAAAAGGGTGAACAGCAACAACCACAATGTGTGTGAGAGGGTATAAAGAAGTTAATTCTCAAATGTGTATAAAGTAGTTCTTGGACCTTGGATAGAGAAAATTTGTCCCTTCATTCCCAGCCAAGTAATCTTTAAGTAATTGAGGATGATACTCCAGAATCTCCCGAAATATTAAGTCCCGGATGTCCTCTTTTGTTACCCTACGCCTCTCAAACTCAAACTCCAGCTTTGAAATAGGCTGACAAGAAGGTTCCCTTTCTACCTTAGCCAGGCCCTTGAAGTAAGGATCAGCGAGAGCCTGATAGACCATAAGTGTTCCAGTCAAATTTTAAGCAGACAACAAATTTACAACTTTTCAGACAAACATGAATATAATCTGCAGTTCTAAAAGTTACAATCATTGGAATAAATGGAAAAGAGAGAGAGAGAGAGAGAGAGAGAGAGAGAGAGAGAGAGAGAGAGAGAGATCACTCATACAATGAGAAACTGACTAACACACAACAACATACCTGCTCAGCAGTTGGCCGATCCTTGGGATCAAATGCTAACAGCCTTTGCAGCAGTCGCAGTGCTAGAAGGTCGTGATTTGCAAATTTCTCAGAAAATGCCACAGGATGCTTTTTGCGCATATCTGTCAAGTATATTCTTGCCTTCTCATTGCGAACCTGCATCATTATGTAAGAACCTCAGATAATATCCACAGGTTAAGAACTAGGAAAAACACCAAACATCTATGAAAAGTAAAAAAGAGGGATGTCCCGTACTCCAGATATGGTCTCTGATGATGGAGTCCCAAGAAGATCGGTGATCAACTCTAACTGGTGAACAACACTTTTACCAGGAAACAATGGCTTCCCAGTCAATACCTCAGCAAAAATGCAACCAATACTCCAAATATCAATGGCAGGAGTATACTGCAATGCAGGTGCCAAAGAAGTCAGACATGTCACTATATAGGGAAATCAACAAAGCAAGAAACCCACCACCAATTGACATAACCCCTAAGTTACCTGACGAACAGAAATTTCAACTTCCAAGAGTTCAAAAGGTCTACCTGAACAAGAATTTTTAATCTAGGCATCACCACTCCATAATACACAATTACCAACCCAATGCATCTTACATGACAAATTTAAAACTCTGAACCATAATTCTATCTAGGAATGCCGAAACTTGTGAATTGTTAAGGTGCAGGGTGTAATTATGCATCCACTTACTAAAAACACTGTCACTGCAACATGTTGATTGAACATAAGAAGTAACATGGACAAATTTCAAAATAGAACCTATTAACAAACGACCATAGCAATAATTAGGGGTGTGCAAGAAAACCCGAAACACCGAAAAAACCGTGCCGAACCGAAAAAACCGAGCCGAAATTATCGAATAACCGACTAAAACCGAAATGTGCGATTTCTTTTTAAGTAGAAACCGAACTTTTCGGTACGGTACGGTTTTTCTATTTGGCTACCGATATGAAAAACCGAACCGTACCGATTATACTAAACAATGTTGTTTTACTATATTTTTGGAAGTTTATATACTAATTTATATGCATTTCACATTTAATCACATATTTCACTTACTTATCTAATTATGCCCACTAAAATAAAATATTCATTACTTGATAAAGTGGTTAATTAATAATTCATTACTTTGTTAACATGTTTTTACATGTCTTTATTTCTCAACTCTTTATAAGTTCATGATTTTGCTTGATTTTTTTTTAAATAGGCAATGTTGGAAAAGCATAAAAAAGATGAAAAAGTATAACAATGGTAACGCCTTTAAAAACCGAATCAAAACCGAACCGATTTACAACCGAAACCGAAAACCGAAACACCGAACCGAATGAAAATCGAACTCAAACGGTTTTGATATTCAATAAACCGAAAGTATTCGGTACGGTATCGGTTTTATCTCAAAACCGAACCGAACCGTACCGCTCACACCCCTAGCAATAATAAACAATAAATTTCCATTAAGATAAAAACAAAAAACAATAATAAACTGAGAAAAGGCTCAAAAACCAAAGTGCAGTAAGATTTATAAAATCCAAAAAAAATCATATAAAATAGGAGTTTAAATGACACAATGGTCATGTTATGAGGAAAAAACCCAATATTCTTACGATTATGAATTGATAGAGTTTAGAGCACCACACGTCTAACAAAGCAGTGTGCCCATGTCAGACACGTAGCGGACAACTGCAGTTAACAAACACATGTCAGAAACACTTCCTCGACATTTACACATTAGTTAACCAAAAAGTTCATTTCTGACACATGTCACCACTTCTTTGCAACCCAGCCAAAATTTGATCTACGAACCCGGATTTTAGAATAAACCAGGATATACACAAATGACATCGGTGCAACTAGAAACAAAAGAATGTCAAAAACTAGAAGATGCTGCCGCACATCTTAACCACAGCGGAGAAAAACCAAGTTCCTTGACAAGACACAGATTCAACCTAATTGCATAATGCAGCACACAGAACACCATTTTCCGTCTCTCTCCACGAGTAAAAAAAGAAAACGAGTAAAAGATAACACTCTCGAGTCATGCATCCACTTATCATGATCCATGGACTCTGTATTTTGATCCAAAATTAGGAATAATAAAACAAAAATGGGTCCACAGCTTGTCTAGCTATACCTTAGAGAAGAATGAGCCACATAACTCAGGGGCCCTATACCATCGTGTAGCAACATAGTCCTGCAGCATATTAGAAGGAAATTTAGAGGCATTAACTCTATGTGCTTTAGGATTCAGGAGAGATGAAAAACAAGAAAAGCACATTATAGGCTAGTTGCAAAGTTGACATACCGTCCAAAATACTGTTGTTGGGGTGTCATTAAAAGCTACCCTTGCTAGTCCAAAGTCACATATTTTAAGTTTACAGTTTGCATTTGCCAAAATGTTCTTGGGCTTCAGATCACGATGATAGACGTTTGCTGAAACCAAAGATGATTTAATCAGGTTTGATAGACAAAGAAGGCAAAGAAGAGTTATTCAATATGAGATACTATAGCATAGATGCACGGCATCAAGTATTTATTGAAGAAAAGTAATTAACAAATGTCTATGTCTACATAAACACATAAAATAAAAAGACTCCACGACTAAAAATTGTAAACTGTTGGCAGCATTTCAATTATGTCACCTGTATGCATATATTTCAAGGCACGTAACATTTGGTACAGAAAAAATCGATGGTGCTCATGGGTCAAGTCATCATTGGCTTTTATGACTTGGTGAAGGTCAGACTCCATGAGCTCAAAAACAACATATATGTCTTTGAAGTCCCGCCTCGATGGGGGCAACATGATGCGCTTGATTTCAACAATATCAGGATGACGTAACAGCCTGAGCAGCTTAATCTCGCGCAATATTCGAATAGCGTCAGAGATATGCTCAAAAATGTCGGTTATTTTCTTTATTGCAACTTTTTCCCCAGTATGTGTGTCAATGGCTGCACAAACAACTCCATAACTTCCCTTCCCTATAACCTCCAAAATTTTGTATCTATTAGCTTCCCCATACTCGGTGAAGAAGTCCACGTCTTTAGGTTTAGGGTTCTGTATCACCATAAATAAAAGGTCAGACCATTGTCTATTCACTAGTCACAATAGATAGCTTGTGCAAAAAGAGAAGTTCAAAAGAAAATATGGTATACCAATTACTTAACTAATCAAAACAATTATCTAAATTCAGAACACATAACCCATTTTAACACAGACTGAATAAAAGATATTTCTACATGCAAGTCCAACCACAGAATCCGATATAACAGAGCACGGTATGGATGATGGAAAAGAAAAGTAAAGAATCCAACTTGAGTAAGTCCAACCACAGAATAGCAATAGAAGACAACAGAAGGACTAAAAAGAAGAGAAACGTGAGGATTTGCATGTCCTCAAGTTCAAGGAGCTGCTACAGATTCATTCACAAGGCAGGTTGCTTGGAATAAGTAATAATTAAGATTTAATATGCTTCAATTGTGATAAAAAAAAAATAAACAATGACCTTAGGCAACTAACAGAGACCCATACATGGTCACTACAATTTGCAGATAACCAAAAGGATAAAGGGATCCCCCACTACTGATCAGATGTTTGTTGGTCTCTACAATTCCGAGATTAAAACATTAGCAATTGCTCATACAGCCAAAAAAATAATACCTGCAGTTGATTCGAGTGTAAAAAGTGTTCAAAAGAAGATGTTCAAAATGAATACTTCGAAGATATGTTTCATACTATTACATATCTGAGGTTCCCGGTTCTGGAATTGTCAATCTAACAACGACCTTAATTTAATTAATCAAATGAATCAACAAATATACAACCAACAAATAACAAAAAGATGGAGAGGCAAGAAAATCTAACCTTTTTACGCTGATCTTGCTGCATATTTCAGCAATTTTTTTAAATTAAAAACAACCAAAATTGGATTCTCTTGTTCCGAGATCAGATCAAGACTTGAATAAATCGAGAAAGTAAATCCTCAATTTAAAAAATTAATTTCAGTCCGTCTTTAGGGGTATAATTAGCAACAACAATTTAGCCGCATTTGCCCCACCTACCACGACTACGAATAACCAAAGCAGAATCCCTGGTAGTAGTTCGCTCCCAAATTTCCTCCGCCAATACAAAGAAACAGATACTAATACCGATGTACCAACCACCAACCAAAACCAACTTACTCATCCAAATCTCAATAAAACCCTAGCCAACCCCCCACTGCGCCTAAACACCGCCACCGCACCAAGATTTAGCACCTCACTAGCATCTACGCCGGCGATTCGATTACCGGGAGTCCTCGCAATCGAAATGGAGGGAAAATAGGAAGTAGAAAGCAGAGGAAACGGAAGATCTGACGACGGAGGAAAGAGAGATGGAGGTCGGAGAAGAGAGAGAAAAGGGTATGAAGAGCTGAGGATGGGGTTATTATAGATAACGAAAAAATATTTTTAGTTTAAAAGTCCTATCCATAATCCATTACTGTTTTAATTTATTTACGAATGAAATACGTTGGAAGTACGGACCTTCTGAAGTGAAAGGCCGTTAAATGTGCCGTTCAAGTTAGGGTACGCGGTGAGTTAAATGCCTTCTCATCTTCATCTGCCTTTTATTTGCTCAGCTTAATATTTTAACTTTATCCATGTACTAGATGATAAGCCGTGCTTAGCTTAGCACGGATACCATTATGTTATTTTATTGTTTATTAAAATTTATTTTTTAGGTGTTTTTGGAGTGCGTCTGGGGAGAAACGCGTTTCTTGGAGAAACGGGCTTGTTATGTCGCACGACATAAGTAGCCAGTTTCTGGATATCTTTCTGAAAACTTACGGATATCAGGAAGGCTTTGAAATGGATATCAGGAAGTTTGTAAAGGATATCAGAAACCAAGTATTTTTTTACGGATATCCTTTACAAAGCTTCATATCCAGCTTTGAAATGGATATCCAGAAGCTTTGTAAAGGATATCCAGAAAAAATATTTGGTTTCTGGATATCCTTTCCAAAGCTTCTGGATATCCTTTCCAAAGCTTCTGGCTATTGGCTAGGTATGTCGCACGACAAAACAAGCCCCGTTTCTCCATGGGCGACGGAGAAACGCGTTTCTCCCCAGATTTTGTGGTGTTTTTGTGCGTGTATATGTGTGTGTGAATAGTGAAAAAAAAAAGTAAGCTTAAAAAAAAAAAGATGTATCAATATTATTAATAGTTTTACTTTATACACTTTTTATTCTAGTTTTAAGCAAATAGTTCACTATTAATAAAATATAAATATACACTTGTGTTTGGTACGGATACAATTTATTTTAAAAAGACAATTGTTTTATTTAGTTTACTAATACCACTTTATTAACCATCAGGCTTTGGCTTGATGGCCAGAGCTCATGGCTTTCAACCTGAAGGTCATGAGCTAGGATTTTTTAGGCGCTTCTGTGTGTATGTGAGTAGTGAAAAAATAAAATAAATAAATAAATTTAAAAAAAATACTAATACCACTTTATTAAAAGTAATAAAAATAATGAGAAGAATATAGATAGTCTTTATGTGATGCTCTATATTTTAAACTCTTCCAAAATTTCTTCTAGTGACGTAAACATAAATTTCTTTTCTTTCATTTTTTTTTGAAAGATTATTATGTGTACTCATATTTAGTTACTAATACTACTTTTAGTACAAGTAGAACAAAAAATGAATGAGAAAAATATAGAAAGTCTTGTGATCTCCTAATAAAGTCTCCTAATAAACATGGATGTTTTAATTGTTATAGCATTAAATAGGTTCAAGAAAGATATATTGATGTGGCACCACGTGACACTAAATTTCAAGTTTTTTACAAAATTTGTCCACGTATACTAATCATAAGTTTCTTCATTTACAATATATTTAAGAGAGATTGTTATTTGTACTTATATTTGGTTACTAATACTACTTATAATGCAAGTAGAAGTAAAAGAAAAAGAATGAGAGTAATATAGAAAGTTTTGTAGTTTTCTAATAATTTTTTCAAATAATTAATATTTATGGATGTTTTAATTGTTATAGCATTAAATAGGGGTCAAAATACATTTACCCCCTTGACTATTCATCAAATCTCATTTTACACCCTTGCACGAAATTCATCTCACTATGATACCCAATGGTAAAATTATCCCACTTTGTCCCCTATATTCTAACAAACGTTGGAAATTTAATGAAATTGGTCATGTGCAAATTACATTCGGGACAAATACATCATTTATATTTTTTAACTACACTAAGAAAATAATTAAAAAAAAAACTCCACTTAGAAAATTAAATAATGTCTTCTTAAAATAATAAAAATTTAATAAGGTAAAAAAGAATATTATTATTAATTTCTTGTATGTGGGAGAGTGAGCAAATTAAATAGGGAAGAAAAAAATTATATATAAAGTATTTTTTTTAATTGACATACGTCAAATGAGTGGTAAAAATAAATTAAATGGAAGTTAAAAAGTTAAAATGAGAATGACCAAAATATCCATCATGTGACCTGCACATGACTAATTTCGTTAAATTTCTAGCGTTCATTTGAATTCAAGGAGCAAAGTGGAATAGTTTTAACATTGAATATCAATGTGAGACAAATGTTGTATGGGGTGCAAAGTGAAATTTGGTGTATAGTTGAGGACTTAAATGTATATTTATGGATGTTTTAATTGTTATTAGAGCCGTCAATACGAGATAACGGGACGGGACGGAACGAAACTAAGTTGTCCCGCGACGGAAACGGGACGAGACGGGACGAGACTAAAATATTTTATCCCGTCCCAAATCTACTGCGGAACGCGGGACAATGCGAAACCCGTTGACTAGACAAGATTAGGCGTTGACTAGGCGGGATGGCCCAAGGCCGGCCAAAGCCAAACCAACAGCCAATTAATGCTTGATATCCCAAGGCCACGGCCAATAAACACATTAACAGGACCATGCACTGATGTTGGTTCCTTGAACTTGAGCCTGCATTTTATTTTCGTGAGTCGAGGATTGGGAGTCTAAGTTCATTCTGAGTATTATACTCAGCATCACCACCTGTGTGTTCTTCCAAATGGCCACCATTATCCTCCAAACTTTTCAATGCTTTATTTACCTCCATTTGCAGCCACTTGACATCTTTTGCTCCACAAAATCACTAACAACAGTGAACATTGAGCCTTGTTCAAAGCCAGTAAAAACCGCCACCCCACAACGCATGTCATTCTCAGGTTCCTTATTCCTGTTAAGGTCAGAGTACATCTCCGTGGAAAAGCTTTTCTACATTGTTGTGTCTACAAATGTATAAACAAACTCCCAAGCCTGGTATCTGTAGTGAATGATGCAGGAATGCTTACTGAACAGTACAAATCGAGATACGAACATGGGCTTGCTCGAGCATGGCCCAAAAGGATTGGGCCGCAAACATAATCCAATGATACAAGTGTTATGGCCGAAGAACATCTTCCTCGTATGCCGAGGAACATTCTCCTCGGCCTTAAACCAATAATGGATTCTTCATACCTGGCTTATCATACTCCGAGGTGTCATAAGTGACGAGGAAAGAAATGTTCTCACCTCGGCATATTATAAAATGACGAGGAGAGAGAATTGTTTACCCCGGCATATTACTTTGCCGGCCAATCACTAAATGACGAGGAAGTAGAATCATTCACCTCGGCCTACTTGTCAAGGCCGAGATAAAACATTTATGTTCCTCGGCGTTCCGGCTAGCAGATTATACAGTCCTTGTCAAACAAGGATTCTACAGTCATGATCCAATCAGGATTACAATTGCCAACATCAATTCAAGTCAAACAATGACTCCTTAGCAGATATAATTCTCTTAGGATTATATCTTATCTCTTTACAAGTTTACTTCAACATGGATTCTATCAATCCATCCCTATAAATACAAGATCCATGGCTCATTATTTGGTACGTTACTTTTTACAATACAGAAACTATGTCAATTTAGTTTCTCATATACAAACCGTGAACTTACTCTCACGCCGAAGGGCCTTTAGCCGGATCCGCCCCGGCTTAGTTTACGTGTTTTCTCTTATTTTCAGGCCTTGCAATCACCGGAGCATTCATCGCTTGGATTTGGGCTGTTTTGACGATTTTGGCATCATCAAGTGGTTCCATTGCCGGGAACTCGATTCAAACACCCTTTGTTTGGCCTGGAAAAGTCGCCTGAAGCCTGTTTTCTGCCGGAAATTTTCTAGTACAAACGGATATTTTTGGGCCGTTTTTAGCTCTGTTTTTAATTCGGTCGGAATCTGCAAATTTCAGCCGGAATCTGCCCAGATTTAGTTGAAATCGTTTTAGCATTCGAATTTTGTCCCAACTTTGGCCGGAAAATTTGGCATTGTCAAAGTTGCCAAATTGCAGTTTCTTAGTTTGGGTCAAATTCTGCTCCGAATTTGATTGGAAATTGTGATTTTTTGGGAAATCTGCTTAATTGGTAATTTGTTGATTAGTTTGCAATGGACGGACAATCTGCAAGTGTTACGGCTGGGGACCCAACTCAAGTGAATGGGGTGAACACTGGAGCTGAGGAGCTGCCTCCTCCTCCTCCTCTACCTCAGCCAGACGCCCCTCCTCCCTCGCCATGACTCTTCGTTTCAAGGGTCAGGTGAATGCCGAGGGAGAGGGTGCCGAGCTTCCTCGGCCCACTCGTACTCGTGGGAAGCAAGTGGGAAGGAAGAAGACAAAGAATGTCGATGTCGGTCAAGCAGCAGGAACTCGGCTTGGATTGGCCAGACGCTCTTTTTTACATAAGCAAATGGAGACATTGCAAAGGATGTATGAAACACAGGCTGCTCTTTTGCAATTGGACCCAGATCATTCCATGGCTGAATTCATTAGGCCATCTATGGGCAACCCTCTCGTAAGGGAACAAGGTGAGCAACGAGCTCCTCCCCTCAAGACCGCTGAACTACCAAAGCAAGCACCCCGGGAACCTACCCGTCCTCGGCATGACAGTAAGAAGAGGGATCAGGTGGTTGACCTAAGAAGCCAATTGACTCCCAGGGAAGAGGAGGTGAACTCAAGGGACCTAAGAACAAGGCTCAGACAGGCGAATGTCACCACCTCGTCTAGTCATAGCACCCCGGCGTCCTGATTCTCCTCGTCCTCGTCGATCCCGGCATGATTCTCCTCGTCCTCGGCATCGTCGGGATTCTCCCCGTCCCCGTGCTCGTGAATTTGCTAGGACGAGGACCCCGGAACCATATAGGATGATACTTGGTGGCCAAGACCTGGAACTAAAGCGTGATAAGGCCCTCTCCAAACGGGACAGCCACCGACATGACGCGGAGCACAGTAGGGTAAATGATCGCACCAAGGATAAATCCATTAGAAGCTCCCAACGAAGCACCCGCTCAAGCAGCGACAAGGGAGTGGAGACCAAGCAATGGGAGTTGTTGAAGCAAAGACTGGATGACATGGAGATGGGAAAGAAGTTCAATGACGATGACTATGACTGGGCAACTCGTCCGTTCTCCTTGAGGATAACTGCGGCTCCACCTAATCCTCACCTAAAGCTCCCGAATTTCGAGAAGTACAACGGCACCACTGATGCAAAAGACCACGTGCAAGGTTTTGAACAAACCATGAATCTCCTCACCACTGCTGACGACTTGCTCTGTAAAGCTTTCGCGAGCACCTTCTCCGGAACAGCCTTGACCTGGTTCCGTGAGCTTAAAAGAGGTAGCATCGATTCTTTGGAGGAGGCGTGAGGAGAATGTTCTTGGACCACTTTTCCCTTCTTGGTAAGAGGAAGATGAGGTGGCCGGGCCAACATCGAGCGAGGAAAGAGAGAGTCCACCCTCGGCTACTACAACCGGTTCGAAAAATGGCGGACCCGAGGTTGAAGAGAGCCTCAGCGACGGGGAGGTCATTGTTTGTTTCAACTCACGGGTTAAAATCTGGTCCCCTCATCTATGAACTCTCGGCCGGGAACCTAAATCCAAGTCCGAATTATACAAGGTGGCTTATGCCATTTCCATGGTGAAAGATAAAACAAAGAAAAGGGGAGCCGACAAGGCGAAAGTAAACAACGGGCACTCGCCCGAGAATGACAATGGGAATGGTAAGGGATCGAGGGAAGAACAGAACAAGAGGCACGCGAGAGAAACCTGAGGTATTCGCCCCACGACCAAACCCATTTCAGAAATCATGCAGCTAGTAAATCTCCCTCCCCCCCCCCCCCGTTCACTAAGTGATAAACCGAAGTACTCTCGTGACGCTTCAAAATATTGTGATTTCCACAAAGACAACGGCCACACCATGGATGGTTGTTGGGCCTTAAAGAGGATAATACAACGGTGGGTCGACGAGGGAAAGCTGGACCGCTATGTCATGAAGAAAAACAACAACAAGCGGAAGCGGAAGGAAGAGGAAAGTGAAGATGATGATAAAAGTGAAGACGGAGAACGTAGGCCTCCTAGAGCCAAATTGCATGTGATCCGTGAAGAATTTACTTCCACCAGAAAGCTGAGGGACCAGATCCATGAACTAAGCAAAGTTTACCACGTGCCTGCTTGGATTCATAAGGCGGAAGAGGTCATCGGTTTCTCACCAAACGAGCGCGAGGAGCCGTCTTTGCCCGTGAACAACCCTTGGTGATAAAGGGTCGAATTGACAATGTGGAATCGGAAAGATTGATTGTGGACACGGGGGCCTCCCGTGACATTACGTATTATTCCGCTTTCAACAGATGGGATTGAAAGACATCTTTGGAACCATATCATGGTAGGCTCGAAGGATTCACCAACCATAAGGTTGGAGCTAAGGGGACCGTAGAGCTAGAACTTGAAGTCGGTGATCATCCCTTCCTAGCCAAAGCCACAGTCAATTTCGTAGTCATGGATTTGACTAGTGATTATCATGCAATCATAGGCATTCCAAGTCAAGCTAAACTTGGGATGGTGGCCTCCCTTCCCCACCAACGAGTTAAATTCCCCACTCGTGCTGGGATTGGATGTGTGAGGGCAACCCCAAAAGACTTCTTGGAACATATCGTGAAGAGCAGAAAGAAATCCAAAAGTGTGGAGATAGATACCCCCGAGGAAAACATCAAGATCTCAAAGTCTCAGAAAACCACCGAAACTAGCTCCAGAATGAACTATATCCTTGAGGTGCTTGATGATGAGGACGAGCCTATGGTCCTAGAAATTGCAGATGACCAAGGCATAGTCCTACCTCTACCTGAGGAAGAATCTATGGTCCAAGAAATTGCAGATGACCAAGGCATAGTTCCGCCCGTCTCCGAGGAAGGCCCTATTCTCATCAACGGCCAGAACTCGGGGGCCAACCATGACCTAGGAAAGGTCAATCTTCCTGACGTTGATAAACTTATGGAGGAAGAAGGCCTCAATGTGAACGACAACGAAGGGAAGAGAATTAGAGAGATTATTATCGAGTCTCTGGAATTCCGAGACGGTCCTGAAATGAATCCTGTAGATGAGCTGGAAGAGGTAGTCATCAATCCTGACTATCCTGAACAAAAAATCAAGCTCGGGGGCCAACTATCTCCAGAAGAGAAAGAAAGAATCATCTCCCTTCTGAAAAACAGTCTCGACGTCTTTGCTTGGAGGGTCGAAGACATGAGGGGGATCAATGAAGAAGTAGCCCTCCACCGCTTAGAAGTTGATCCTTTGGCGAAAACCATCTCCCAGACAAGGAGAAACTTTGCAAGGGATAAGGAGGAAGCTATTAAGGAAGAGGTGCAAAAGTTACTTAGCGCCGAAATAATTCGTGAAGTCAAGTACCCCGTTTGGTTGGCCAATGTAGTTATGGTGAAGAAGCAAAATGGGAAGTGGCGTATGTGTATAGACTTCACTGATCTGAATAAGGCCTGCCCCAAAGACAGCTATCCTCTCCCCAGAATTGACAAATTGGTTGACTCCATTGCGGGACACCAAACTCTCAGCTTCCTAGATGCCTATTCAGGCTATCATCAGATAAAAATGGCGGAAGAGGATATCGAGAAGACGGCCTTCCAAACACCTGGGGGAAACTACTGTTACATCATGATGCCTTTTGGGCTCAAGAACGCGGGCGCCACGTACCAACGAATGGTGAACAAAGTATTTAAAGCTCAAATAGGTCGCAAAATGGAAACTTATATTGATGACATGGTCATAAAAACCAAGGAGGGTAGTCACGCTCCTGACCTGGAAGAGACAATTAACAACCTTCGAGCTAACAACATGAAGCTGAACCCAAGCAAGTGCGTATTTGGAGTAACGGCTGGAAAGTTCCTAGGCTTCATGGTATCACAAAGGGGAATAGAGGCCAACCCTGAAAAAATTAAGGCGCTCATTGACATGAAGGAACCTAGCACGATCAAGGAGGTTCAAAGACTAAATGGAAGAATAGCGGCCCTTGGAAGATTCATCGCCAAATCTGCCGAAAAGTCACTGCCCTTCTTCAAGGTATTGAAGGGTACCAAGAGCTTCTCCTGGACTCCCGAATGCTCTGAAGCATTCCTCCGGTTGAAGAAGTACTTGGGTTCCCCTCCCTTGCTCAGCAGTCCGACTACCGGTGAGATGCTATATGTCTTCCTAGTTTGCCATCGATTATCTTTGTCGCAGCTGTCTTAGTTCGGAATGACGAAGGAATTCAGAAGCCTGTCTACTATGTCTTTAAGGCACTGTCCGACGTGGAAAGCAGATACTTTAATGTGGAGAAGATAGCGTACGCGCTAGTCATTGCCTCAAGAAAATTACGTGCCTATTTTTCTGCACATCCTATCACCGTATACACAAATGAACCATTGAAGAAGATACTACATAAGTTGGACGGCTTCGGACGTCTCCTTAATTGGTCCATCGCTCTCACCGAGTTTGATATCACTTACCAACCAAGAAAGACCCTCCTGGCACAGCCTTTGGTTGACTTCATGGTCGAGACTGCCTTTATGGGTGAGCATCTCCCCGCCTCTCGGAAGCAAAACGCACCAGAGGAAAAAGACTCTCCCATTGAACTCCCACCCAACTGTTGGATCCTGTATACGGACGGATCAGCCACCAAGGAAAGAAGCGGAGCTGGAATTGTACTAGCAAGCCCGGAAGGAGAATACACTATTGTAAGTGCTCCAATTTGAGCTTGTTAGAATTTTCGTTAGAAAATTAACGAAAGTTATAACATTTCTAACAATTCCTAACTATCCTAACATTTCTAACAAAGTGAGGGTAAAATGGGCATTGTTATTTAAGGTTAAACCTCAAAAAGAATCTTAAAAAGCAAAACAAAAGAAGAAAACCAAAAATGGCAATGGCTGGAAACAAAAAACTGGCTGTTAATTTGAATTTTGAAAAAGATTATTCTTCTTGTCCAAAGTGAAGCCGCATTTAATGAACGAGTGCACGCCCCTGGATCCATCCGCGCGGATGAGTTTGCTATTTTCGAGGGCTATAAATTGAGCCCTCCAGTCACAAAAATAAGAAGGAAGAACACAATTGCACCGAACCTCTGGCGAAATATAGAGAGAAAACAGTGAGAATTCTTCAAGAATTGTCACCTTTTTCTCTCCAATCTTTCCCAACTCATACTCATCCACTCACTCTCATATTCAAGCCCTAAACACTCATATACTCAAGCCAAACACTCAAGAACACAAGGAAGATTGGTAAACCCTCCTCTTCCTAACCCTAAATCTCATCCATGCATGCATCTTCAAACTACAAAATGTAGTTCTTTCATCTTCTTTCTTTAGATCTAAGAAGATCACCATGGAAGACCATCTCCATGGATGATCTTCTACAAAGATCAACATTATTTTCAAAGCTTTTCTTGCTTACTTGCAAAAATGCACTTTCAAAACCCTAAAAAACCATTTTCAAGCACTAAATCTTGATTTCAAAGGATAAAATTCCCCTTCCCAAGCAAATGAAATGCTTAGTCCTAATGTACCCCAAGGATGGTTTGGTATAGTTGATTCACCACTAAAATGTCTAGTGATCACTAACCAAAACCTAGGGAAATGGGGACAAGCATGGATGCAAAACCCCCCTTTAAATCATATTTTCTTTCTTGAGAAGTTGCTGTCCAGTAGCAATTTTCTCAGACCTCAGTCCATGGTCTTAATTTTTGGACACAGATGAACTTGGAATTTGGTGTTGACTACAAAATACTTTTTGTATCCAACATCCAGAGCTTTCCAGACATATTTTTACCTTATTTTTTGGGTGAGTAAAACTCCTCTTTTCAAATTTTCTTTCAGAGGCTAGTTCATCAGCTTCTGGGAATCCAGATCTCATATCTGAGGTTTCCAGAAGGTTTTGACCCCTCAAATCTTCTCCAAAATGGAAAATTCCTTCGTAAAAACTTTATTTAAGGTGTCTAGAACAACTTTCATTCTCTGAGTTTATCCAGATTATGAAGTTTTAAGACCCTTGAATCCCTTTCAAAATCAAAGGTCCACTGCCTTTTTCATTCTGGCAGAAATGGCTCTCAACTTCAAAAGGTCTTTTGAGTACCAAATCTCAATCCAAAAATCTTCCAAAAAATCATGGGATCAGTTTAAAGTCTTAAAAAGATATCCCAATTTTTACTTTTCTGAGTTTCAACTTATTTTGGCCAAAACACACACACACACACACACAAATGATTTTCAGCTTGGGAGACTCGTTTTTTTACGAGGCGCGTCGGAGTGCACACTAACGTCCTTCCCGACGCGTAACATGACCTCCGAACCTAAATCTCTGATCTCGGGCTTTTTTCAAAGTTTTGGCCCTCAAAGTTAAAATGGCGTGGCGACTCCGTTTTTTCCGGTTTTATTTGGTTTTTTCAAAGAAACGCAAAAATCGAATTTTTCCCGTGAAATGGCAACACATCATCACAGTGGCGACTCCGCTGGGGACTAAGCTTTTTAATAAAAAATGGTATTCGGTATATTGGTGGAAACCACTAAATTTCCCGTTATCGCCTCCTAACACGAGTCGGGGATAAATTGTGGTCTAACAATCCCACGTACCGGTATCACCGTTTTCAAAAAAAAAAAAAAAACTTTTGAGGGTCAAGCTTCCGTCCGGCTTTGAAAATCATTTTTGTGTGTGTGTTGATTTTTGCACAGTTTTCATGTTGTTTTGGCCGCCTCGGAGAAAGTCAAAATTTTGATTTGTCGGAATAATGTCCCTAACGTCGGAATTTTCGTGCTTATGTGCTCATCAAAAAAAAAAATCAAAAAAAAAAAAAAAAAAAAAGATTTTCAAAAAAAAAAAGGAAAATTTCCAAAAAAAAAAATCATGCATCATATTTTTAAGACACATAAAAATCTCTATTTTACTCGGAAAAGAATATAGGCGCTTGCACACTACGCGCACGTGACCCGTACACCGCACACTACGTCCTTAACCCGGGAAATCCTTGTCGCGGTCCGTTTGGTCTTATTACGCCTCTCGGATGAGCACGGGACTACCCAAACATCCCATGGAGCCTCGTGTCGACCATGCACTTGTCCGTGACACACTTTGTCAGAGACCAGGTTGGTTTTTAGTCCGGTGCGTGTCATGCCCTGTCCGTGTATAGACCTTTCCTTTCAAGCCTTTGTCGGCATACCGACTCAATATCTTTCGGGTCCACTAATCGGTCGAAGTTACGCCGGTTTTCCGCCGCGAGACTTTGACCAAGATATTGACCGGCGCCTTGACTTCGGTTCGGCGGCACAAATTATACACCGACTCCCGGCATTGACCGAGTCATCAAGGATTAATGACTATTCCATGCCTAATTACGGCTTAGCGACGACAAGTCAAGATCAATCGTGGACGCTTATCGGTCCAAATCATGCCGACTTTTGTCGAGCCCTCGGACATGATCTTGACTTTCGACGTCGGCTTTGTCCGTAATTTACATCGAATGCTCGTTAAGACTCGATTACCCGCCGACTTTTAGGATCGTTTTTCTTTCGGTCGGTGGGACCCGCTTGCCCTATAGGACCCTCGCCGGGCCGTCCACCCTGGGAGGTCGAAATACGGGTGGAATACGAGGGCTTATAGACGTAGTGACGGGGCCCACCGATCCGGGAATCGAGTAGTTTGCGAAAAAGAAGAGCAATCTTTTCCAACCGATTAGGTTAATAAAACATGTTTTAAGTGAACGTGAACAAATAAGCTGCATGTTGCATGAGCCTAAAGCCCAAACACCTACCCTCCTTCCATTCCCAGGACATCGAACCTTCATGTCCTTTCCCCCATGACTCCGCACAAAGCTTGGTTTCGGGCACCGGGTCACCGTTTGTCCGGTTGGGAAGAGTCAAGCGCATCGTCGGCCTCACCGTTTGTTCCGACTCCCGGTTTGAGAATGTACGCATCGGCCGGTAATGATGGGGATAACGTTGCTCCGTCCTCCAAAATCCCTCGAACAGACCGGATGTGGATCCGAGTTGGTAGAACAAATGAGACTTCGACATGAGGCTCAAATTGATGACCTGCGGGGGTAGTCGCAAGTCATGGTTTGACTATCGGTCTCAATTCCGATGGCACTTTTACCGCAAAGACGTAAGAGGGTTCTCCTCCTCTTCTTAATAGTCCGGATACATCAAGATGCTACCCCAAGATTCCTATGTTTCCACCGCCAGGACTCACGCCCGCCGACTTACGGGGCAGCTGGCCCCCAAACCGCGATCGGGGACGAAAGAGTTCGGTATCTTGTCGGTTGTCCCCTCTCAAAGTGATGATCCCACAAATATCGGCTGAGTGATGAAAATCGGGGAACTTGAGTTAAAGAAATTTGGTCGGCCATCAAAGCCCTGGAAGAACGCCGGAAACGGACGGCGAGGCTTGGATTGAAGAGGCCACACGCCACTTTGGGACCTTAACAATATCCCAACCGGCAGGGCTACCCCGAAGGACAAACATGTGCCCGTTCCCAGGGACCTCAATATCTCTCATTATCCGGCGGAGTCCAATCACTCGCTACGAGATGAGCCCGGCGAGACCCCGGACCGGTTCCACTCAAAGTCATTCAGGCCACCGCTCAACACGAGGTCCCAAATCCACCGCGGTAGTAGAACACATTTGGTGGGATATTTGTGGATCGTCCCGATTGCCTTGAAAGGGATTATCAAGACTGGATACACGAGGACCGTCCTCCTAAGAAAAAGAAAATTTCCTCCCAGCAAAAATTGAAGGAGAGATTCGAGGCCGGTGATAACAGCGTGGGAACGCTCGGGGAGCCATGCGGGGATTTGATTATTATGTACTCTACTCCGGTCAGTCTTCCCAAAGCAAAAAGGGGTAAAAGAGCGAGAAAACCTTTGCCAACGACAAGTGAGACTTTCGGATACCGGAATCTGCAACGTAAGTCCAACCCCCTCGGGGTCGGCCCAAGGTTCGGTTGTCCAGTTCCCGAGTATACACCGATGAAGAAAAACCGACGCCGGCCTCAGCGCTCCCACTCAATCAACATGTTGACTGGAGATGGCAACCGCCACAAAAGGCATCAGTATAACCCAGGGGCTTCGGCAAAGACTCTACCTCGCAAGAAAAAGGCACGAAGCGACAGGTTTAATGACTCTCTATCCCGAGACAAGGACCAAATCTATGATCCTCACCTATATGGGAGCATGATCACCTTCTGCGATGAAGACTTGCCAAGAGATGTCTCCCAACACAATGAAGCTTTGTACATCACTATTCGGCTCAACACCATATCACTCCCTGGGGTATTAGTGGACAATGGATCATCGGTAAACGTCCTTCCCCTCAGCATGATGAGGGCCCTCCGCATAAATGAAAGGCGCGTGATCCCATCTACCCGGACTGTCAAGGCCTACGACGGTTCGTCTCGTCCCATCTTGGGGACAGTGACTCTGGAACTGCAGTACGAAACCCAAATGGTGCCCGCAAAGTTCCATGTAATGGATATCCCCTCCGAGTTCACAGCCCTACTAGGGCGCCCTTGGTTGCATCACATGAAAGCCATAGCCTCCACTCTCCACCAATGCGTCAAATTCATCAACCGGCAGGGAGACCTTGAAGTCATAAGGGGTGACAGTTTCCTCATAGGGAACGAAGGTGAAACAATAGCCAAGAACACCCACGATCAAACACCGGGCTACATCCTTCAAGAGGCAAGTCTCGCCGGCATCCTTTGGAATCTAGCGATGCCAACTATGTCGACACACTCAAGCAAGCGGACTCAGAAGAAGTTCGATTCATCAAATTTAATTGCTATTTCCAACACTTGGAGTCGTACTTGGAAGGAAACGCCGAACGCCGCCATGATACGGGCACACAAGTCCCCGATCCTCAATCACGAGATTTGTCGGTATTCGCAAACCCATTCTTTGGCCTCGCCGGGCGAGGAGATTTTCATGATAAAAGTCGGTAAACACCGATGACTCGGCTCGAATCTATGAACGTCGTGTGGGACGTCCTCCTTCCGAACTACTGTCAAGCCTTTCCGCTCGAGTATGGGACATGAGATTTTTCTAGCGGCTCACCGAGACGCAATGCGTCCTTACATCTGGATCGAGCGGTCGAGATTGTGACGAAACGGAAGTCCCCGGAATTGAGGAAGATCCCTACATCCACATGCTCGGCTTTCGGATGCCAAACACAGTTGATTACGGTTCGAGACAAAGAGATGATAGCAACGGCGAAGAGGGAGCACGAGACCATGCCTTTCCGGGTTTGAAGCCACCGACAGCGATGCCTTTAAAGAATTGGGAAACTCTCTCGGGCCGTCCGCAACCAAAGAGGAAATGATCACCAAGCTTGGATTGGTCCCAGATCCTTTCGTGTCAACCTTTGTAAAATCCTCCGAGTCTCTCATTGTTGAGTTCGAGTCTCTCGAGTCGTCCGATGGCCTTACGCCTGAAGACTACGAATCTGTAGCGAACGTTGTATTCCCCTTCGTCTTCAATGAAATGACGAACCTTTCTGAGTATCCCTTGATTGCCACTTTAACTAATGATGAATTAATTAATAAAATTTTTTTAATAATAATTCATTAGATAAAGAAGCAGACACATTAAACAAAAAAAAATCAAACAACAAAAAAAAAAAATCTTTAAGCAGGTTGTCCGGGAAGAGGAAAATCGAGCCCAAGCTGCCGAAGAGATTTTGACAAGTGTGAATCTGGGAACTGCGGAAGAGCCTAAAGAGACGCAGATTGGTCATTTCTTCGAAGGAATTGGAAAGGATGCTCTGCAAAGCCCTACAAAATCCTCAATTCAAAGAAAGTTGCCCTCTTCATCAAAGAAAACATCATGTGCCGATATGGGTTGCAGTAGAAATCATCTCGAGATAATGGATCCCACTTCGAAGGGAATGTGAAAAAGCTGTTGGCGGAATTCCGAATAACCCGTCACAAGTCATCTCCCTACGGGCCCCAAACCAACGGAGCCGTCGAAGCGACAAACAAGACTCTGGAAAATATCATCAGGAAAATGGCCGTCCAAGGCGAGAGATTGGCAGAGAAGTTACACTTGGCACTCTGGGGCTCTGAGACATCGATCGAACGGCAGCGGGAAACACCTTTTGCCCTCACATACGGAATGGAAGCCGTACTCCCAATCGAGTGGAAATACCCTCGCTCCGTATCTTGTTGGAAAGCCGGATCAACGAGGTCGAATGGCTCCGAGTCGCCATGATGAATTGGCCCTACTAGACGAACGCCGGCGAAGGCCATGGAACACATCCGGGCCTACCAAGGAAGAATGGCTAGAGCCTTCGACAAGAAAGTAAAGCATCGGGAGATCCGAGAAGGTGATCTCGTTCTAAAAGAAAAGCCCCGGTCAGTATCAACCCTCTCGGCAAATGGGAGCTGTATGGGTCGGGCCATATGTCGTCCAAAAGATCTTCTCCGGAGGAGCCATGCAACTTCCAGACCTCGACGGGAATCCCTTTGTACACCCGGTGAATGGTGACAAGGCTGCGCGAGATACTACGCGTGAAAAAAAAAACAAAAAAAAAAAAAAAAAAAAAAAACAAAAAAAAAAAAAAAAAAAAAAAAAAACAACAAAAAAAGAGTGCTAAAAAGAGTAATACCCAACTAGGTTAGAAACCCGAAAAGGGCGGCCTAGGTAAAAAACGAGGTTGCACCAAAAAAAAAAAAAAAAAAAAAAAAAACAAAAAAAAGAGTGCTAAAAGAGTAATACCCAACTAGGTTAGAAACCCGAAAAGGGCGGCCTAGGTAAAAAACGGGGTTGCACCAAAAAAAAAAACAAAAAAGAAGAGAGTTCACCTGGTTGAACTACGAAGACCTGAGCTCCTCAAAATGAGGGGAACGTAGGCAGCCGGAAACGGTTCGGTCTAAAACACAAATAAAAGCCATACTTTGGCATCAATACAATTGATCGAGACCATGAAAGCGTCTCGAAAAACTCTAAAGCAATTCAAATATTCATTACAAGTTAAAAGCTCTTTGATGAGTCTAAGCCCGATTCATTCCTACAGCGGCAACCTGCTAAAGGAAAACTAAGATACATAATCAAACTAATGTGTACGTCATGGCAAGGAAGGGATACTTGGAAACCTCGAGTCACTCCAAGCCACTCGTGCGGCCTCTCCCTTCTTCTTCCCCCTCCGAGTCTTTCTCTTACGAACCAGGAAAAATGTCGGTATTCCTCCTACCAAGCTCGTATAGGAACAGGGTCTATCAAACCGGCCTCTGTCGGGGCCTTAGTAGCCCTAGCGTCATCCCTCATCTCCTGTAACCTAGGCGGTAGCATAGGAGCCCTCCTCTCCTGTCTCTTGACGTAAGCCTCATGTCGGTCACGGCGTCTCCGCTCCTGTCATGAGGATTGGCCCTCGCCTCGGCCCTCCTCCTCTCGAAACGATCCGGTCCTTCGCACCCATAATGGCCTCACGCCGCCTCAAAATAGCCATCCGAGTCTCTCCTGGATGCCCTCGTACCAATCCCGGGTACCAAGTGGTCGGGAACACCGGTCTCGGACGCTGAGAATGACCCGAGGAGGAAAGGCATCATACCTCCATGCTCGGGAAAGAAATGGAAACACCGAGGATCATCCATGGAAACAGAGCCACCACCACGGTGGCTACATCATCAAAACCCTCCAAAGGAACCTGCTCCAAGCCAAACCTGTCTCGTAACCGGAGCCGGAATGTAGAAAGCGGGTGAGAAAGCCCGGAAGCATAACCACATGGGACCCGTCTGAAGCACTCTGCGAGTCTCCACCCGCCAATGAGGCACCAACCATCGATATCTTCGGTCTGGCGACCCGCCATCCAACGCTCCCACGAGCCACGATCATCAAAATCTACATCAACACCTCTCTGGCAAAAGTCCAAGGCTCTGATCATATCGGAGGTTTCCCGAAAAACCCCCAAACGCTCCATCGGCCACGGGGTCAACAAGCGGGCCGCCCCGTGCATGTACCGCCGTCCGTAGCTAATACATCGAGAGCATGAAAAGTCTCCCCAAGAATCAAAGGAACGACATCTATGCCCAGGCGACAGTGAACGACAACATCCAGCAAAGACCGATGGCAGATCCCGAAGGAATAGACCATGAACAGGGTGCCAAACATACAAAGTGCAAAGGCATCCCAATAGGCATCATCCACCAAGCCTAGGCCCCTAAATCTGTCGGGAAGACCGGAAATATTGAAATGATCGGGACCGCGGATCATACCTTGCGCTTCCTCCGGGGAAAGATGAAGGAGGACGCACAATCTGTCAGCCAAAGAAGCCCCTCCGGGCAAAGGGACCGCTATCTCTTCCACCTCCGGACCTCCAAGCAAGGCCCGAAATTCTTCGACAGTCGGAACAATCTCGTTGAAGGAAAGGCAAAAGACATGCCTTCTAGTATCCCAAAACGAAGAAGAAGCTCTTAAGAGGTCATAATCCGGAACCAATTCTTTGAGAGACCACAAGCACCTCACCTTGTACCGTTCTTCAAAGAAAGACCTTCTCTCATGCATAATTTCCCGGGACCAATCCTTGAACTTGTTGAAAAATGACATTTGGGATTCTTGGGATAACTTTGAGGGAGATTTTCTAAGGTTTTCCATGGTTTTTTCTCTCTTTCTCCCCGAAAGTGGCTGGAGGTTGAAGAGGATATTTGAATTTGAAATAAAGCAAGACCAGGTCTGGACCAAAATTAAAGGACACTGTCAGATGCAGGATTCCTCCGCGCGGATGGGATTGCTTTCCCAGAAAAAATTCTGCAACAGTCCAAGCTACTACACCAAAAGAGGAATATTTCGTCCCGGTTGCTCGAAACCTGTGCAAAAACCCTCCCCAAACCAGTCCATATACCAAACACCCTTGCAAAAAAAACCAAGGCTCATGCAACACTGCATTCATATTGCATTGCATTCATAAAATAAAATCCTAAATTATTACATTCCAAAAAAAAAAAAGAGAGTGTGCATAAAAAAAAAAAACAAACAAACATAAATAATAATCCTAAATAATTACATTAAAAAAAAAAGCATTAATAATCCTAAATTATTACAAAAAAAAATGTGCAAGTACAATCTCAAAAAAAAAAAAATCCCAAAAGATAATCAATCAGAATCCCCAGCGCCTGACGTCTGTCCCCGGTCCCTCTTGCGGCTCGGGCCCGCCTCGTCAGAGCCACGAAAGTCTCGGGCTCGAGAATCGTCCTCATCTCCCGGAAGAGGCTCGTCGGGACCAACCGGCACACTCGATAGGGTAAACCCAGATCCCTGAAGAAATCGAATCCGAAGGTGAAGGCGTCCGACTCCTGAACATACGGAGACGACCCACCATGCCGCCAGACGTGTCCCTGCCCGTACGGATCCCCAAGAATGACGTGATCCGAAGGCAGTGCCGCGCGGTGATCAATGAGAGGAGAAAGAGGGGTCTCGGAAGAAGTCTCCGAGGGAATAGGAGAAGCCTCCCGTCGGACAGGTGCCGGCCGTGGTCTCCTCGCCCTAGCCTGAGGTGCCCCGCAAGCAACCATCCTCCGTATGAATCTCTTAGCCCCGATCACTTGCTTCGTCAGCTTCTCGACGACCACCTCCGTAAACTGCACAAAAGCAAAAGCGTCAAAAAAAAGAGGTGATGCTAAAGATGATGAAACAAAAGAAAGAAAAGAAAGGGCAGAAGCGTAAAAAGCCATACCTTCATACCCGGACGAGGCCGGAAAGCTCGTGGAAGTCGCTCGGGCTGAGGGATCTGCACCCTCAATCGGACCCCGTCCTGGATATAGGAAAAATCCGTCCGAGGGTACCGCGGGATCCCAAGCCCCTCCCTATCCAAAACCTGAGGCATCCTCAGCCTCCTCAAGACGAACGTCGCATACGGCTCAATCGCCACGAAATCCGAGAAGTGCTGGCCGGCTCTGTAATCATCCCAGGTCACGGACCGATCACTGGGTGCATCATATCAGCAGAGGCTCCACCGGTGTCAACAATGGCGAATTCACGCCATGCCGACGCGTCACCCTCTCTCCCGGATAGTAGACGTCGCAAGTCGGGCCCCTCAAAATCCTCCATTGCCTTGTCCGTATCTCGGCGCCCTTCACTGCGCTACCTCAAAGCGATCCTGTGGGAAGAATATCATCCCCTCATCCGTCTCGACCTCCGTCAAAGGAAGGCAATCCGCGTACACAGTCGTACGCCCCCTGGAGCTTATCTTTTCCCGGGCATGCTTGGACCAAGACCGCATGGCCGGATACGCCCGACGTACGCCTCGAGCCGCTCCACACCGTGACATGAAAGAACTCCGGCGCCCATACCGCCAAAGGCAAAGATCGAATCAATCCAAGTGCAAAAAAAAAAAAGAAGTGCGTGCTCAAAGGAAAAAGGAAAGTCAAAAGAGAGCTTATACCTCCGTGAGCAAACTCGAAGCAAGATAGGAGCTCACAGCCCTTCCGCCGTATCTATCAAGAGCGAAGTACACTCGGCCCGGCCGGCCTCCCCAGAAATACCTCCAACCGTCTCCATGTCCTCCAAGGACCTCGGCCAAGGCAAAGACCGCCGTCCCTCGCATGACCAAAGAGCGTGCTCGAGAAAGCAAACCACGGGAAGGACCTAGCAATGCTTCGGCGCTAAACCTATCCTCCCCGGCCTCGTAACTCGCGATGGTCTCCACAATCTTACCGTAGACCACGGCATACTCCATCCCCATCCCCTTTTGGGAATAGGGAAAATCCAAGAAGATCCTGCAGTCCGCGTCACCGTAGCCATCTCTCCACTCGATGCTTTGCGTCCATTAAAGGACAGCCCGTAATCGCAAAGATAGTCGGAGGCGTAATCGTAGCCTCGCCCCGTAAGAAGTGGAAGGTGTGGGTCGCGTCCCACCGATCTTGCGCGCAGCAAACATCAAGCCCTTGCTCTTAGGGAACTTGACCAGTCCCCTCAAGCACTCGACGAACTCCCAGAGCCCCGTCTCAACAACAATCTGTCTCGGACTCGACAAAGCTCCTCGGCCCGCATTCGGAAGCCGGTCCCACAAGTCAATCACAGACTCCACCGATCCTCGAGTCTTCATTTTGTTCAGCTGCTCCGTCACAAAACGGTGTCCGCCCTGTAAAAAAAAAAAAAGGGGAGAGAGAAAATGTCAAAAAGATTGCATTTGCATTTACATTAAAAAAAAAAAAAAATTCGACAAAGATAACAAACATACAATGAGCATAGCCCCATTTTTCTCGCATGAAATAAAAATTTTCAAAGAAGTCCCAATACATTCATCAAAAAAAAAGATGCATTCCTACGGAAGTAAAAACTCCGTCCCATTTTCAACAAAAAAAAAATGCATACATGCATATCATCCATCTTACATGCAACGGGAGGAAAAATCCGTCCCACTTTTCAAAAAAAAAAATCCTAAACATACATACATCTCATATTGGCAAAATGCCCATTCTTTCCAAACAAAATGCATGCATTGCATCATCATTCATCAATATCAAAATTCAATTTCAAAAAAAAAAATCATCATTAAGAACATGCAATATTCAATTCCAAAAAAAAATCACAATTCTTCGAATTTTCACATGTAATTTTCGAATTGAAAAAAAAAATGTGGCAAAAATGCCAATTCTTTTTCCCAAGCAAAATGCACATTTTGGGTTACTCATATACTCATTACAACATGCAAAGCATCAAAATCAAGATTCAAAGCCAAGAACATCAATCATTCGAATTTTCAAAAAAAAAATTCAAAAATCACCCAAAAATTTCAAGCAAGAAATCGACAAGAGGATCAAGAGGATTCGAAGTATACCGTTCGGAGATGCGGATCCGAAGCCCAATGTTGCCAAGCATCGGGGTAATGCTCCTCCTCAACCGATTGCGAAAGATTGTAATGCCTCCTCATCCGGACAAGCTCCAATCGCCTCTCGCTATGGGACCACGTCCTTGGCCTTGAAAAGCGCCTTCCCGTGTTCCATTGCTTGAAAAATTGAAGAAAACGGACGAATTTTGAAGCTTCTAGGGCCAAAATGGCCGTTCTCCTCGTTCGTCTCCCTCTCTCTCGGCAATTCAAAAATTGGACTGAGGAAGAAGAAGGGCGTTGGCCCCATTAATACCCCTGACTTTCCATTCCTGCCCGCGCGGATGAGATTGTCAGGGTCAAAATGACCCTTTTGCCCTTTAAAATTTCAGGACTCTGCAATTCAGTCCCCAACTTGACAGAGTTAACCAAAGATAACCAAAGTCAGCCCCTTGTCAAAAAAAAAATCTTCCCCGGCAGTCAAACGTAAGACCGAGTGCCCCGAGAAAGATAACGAGATCCCGTATCTTTCATCAAAATTACCCCCGGCAGTCAAACGTAAGACCGAGTGCCCCGAGAAAGATAACGAGATCCCGTATCTTTCATCAAAATTACCCCGTGATCGAAACGTAAGACCGAGTGCCCCGAGAAAGATAACGAGATCCCGTATCTTTCATCAAAATTACCCCGGCGATCAAACGTAAGACCGAGTGCCCCGAGAAAGATAACGAGATCCCGTATCTTTCATCAAACTTACCCTCGGCAGTCAGACGTAAGACCGAGTGCCCCGACGAAAGATAACGAGATCCCGTATCTTTCATCAAAATTACCCCGTGATCAAACGTAAGACCGATTTCCTCGAGAAAGATAACGAGATCCCGTATCTTTCATCAAAATCTTCCCTGCGAGAAACGTAAGACCGAGTGCCCCGAGAAAGATAACGGATCCCGTATCTTTCATCAAAATTATCCCCTATAGTCCAAACGTAAGACCGATTTCCGAGAGAGAGATAACGAGATCCCGTATCTTTCATCAAAATCTTCCGGCTAGCCAAACGTAAGACCGAGCGCCCGAGAAAGATAACGAGATCCCGTATCTTTCATCAAAATCACCCCTAGCAAGAAACGTAAGACCGAGTGCCCCGAGAAAGATAACGAGATCCCGTATCTTTCATCAAAATCTTCCCCAAGTCAAACGTAAGACCGATTCTCCCCGAGAAAGATAACGGATCCCGTATCTTTCATCAAAATCTTCCCGGCAAAGCACGTAAGACCGATCTCCCCGAGAAAGATAACGAGATCCCGTATCTTTCATCAAAATCATCCAACGGATCAAACGTAAGACCGATTTCCCCACGAATACGTCTCGATTTTCCCCAAGAAAGGCTAACGAAATCCCCAAAGAAAGTTAACGGAATCCCAAAAGCCAACGAAATTTCGAGGAAAACTCGAACTACGAAAGGGCTTGATTCCCACTAGGGATACGTAGGAAGCCTGTCATTAGGTCCAGCCCCTCGACCAAAACGGTCACCCTCTCCTTCGGCAGCAGACGAAGTCCACCGAAAGGCCATTCCAAATTAAGGTCCGAGGCGCCTAAAAGGCCATCATCATCAAGGTTCGAGGCACCTAAAATGCCATCTTCAAGGTTCGAGGCACCTAAAACGCCATCTCCAAGGTTCGAGGCACCTAAAACGCCATCTCCAAGGTCCGAGGCACCTAAAACGCCATCATCATCAAGGTTCGAGGCACCTAAAACGCCATCTCCCAGGTTTGAGGCACCTAAGACGCTATCACTAGGAAAGCGATAAATCGCAATCATCCCCAAGCAGACCGAAAATGGTCATTCCTATCCCCAGTAGAGCGGATAGCCATCGAGACCGAAAATGGTCATCTCTTATCCCCAAACAGAGTTTCTTTCCAACAACCGACCCGTAACTCGCTCATCAGGTTCGAGGCATCTAAAACGCCATCATCTCCAGGGTCAAAGACCCGAACTACGGATCGCTTGATTCCCATTCGGGATACGTAGGTAGCCTATCGCTAGGTTCAGCCACCCGATCACTCGATCATCCCGCCAAATATGGAGCCTTACTCTTATCGACGACCCCGCTTCCTTCGAAAGCGCCGTCGCCGAGGGGCTACTGTAAGTGCTCCAATTTGAGCTTGTTAGAATTTTCGTTAGAAAATTAACGAAAGTTATAACATTTCTAACAATTCCTAACTATCCTAACATTTCTAACAAAGTGAGGGTAAAATGGGCATTGTTATTTAAGGTTAAACCTCAAAAAGAATCTTAAAAAGCAAAACAAAAGAAGAAAACCAAAAATGGCAATGGCTGGAAACAAAAAACTGGCTGTTAATTTGAATTTTGAAAAAGATTATTCTTCTTGTCCAAAGCTGAAGCTGCATTTAATGAACAGTGCACGCTGCCTGGATCCATCCGCGCGGATGAGTTTGCTATTTTCAGAGGGCTATAAATTGAGCCCTCCAGTCACAAAAATAAGAAGGAAGAACACAATTGCACCGAACCTCTGGCGAAATATAGAGAGAAAACAGTGAGAATTCTTCAAGAATTGTCACCTTTTTCTCTCCAATCTTTCCCAACTCATACTCATCCACTCACTCTCATATTCAAGCCCTAAACACTCATATACTCAAGCCAAACACTCAAGAACACAAGGAAGATTGGTAAACCCTCCTCTTCCTAACCCTAAATCTCATCCATGCATGCATCTTCAAACTACAAAATGTAGTTCTTTCATCTTCTTTCTTTAGATCTAAGAAGATCACCATGGAAGACCATCTCCATGGATGATCTTCTACAAAGATCAACATTATTTTCAAAGCTTTTCTTGCTTACTTGCAAAAATGCACTTTCAAAACCCTAAAAAACCATTTTCAAGCACTAAATCTTGATTTCAAAGGATAAAATTCCCCTTCCCAAGCAAATGAAATGCTTAGTCCTAATGTACCCCAAGGATGGTTTGGTATAGTTGATTCACCACTAAAATGTCTAGTGATCACTAACCAAAACCTAGGGAAATGGGGACAAGCATGGATGCAAAACCCCCCTTTAAATCATATTTTCTTTCTTGAGAAGTTGCTGTCCAGTAGCAATTTTCTCAGACCTCAGTCCATGGTCTTAATTTTTGGACACAGATGAACTTGGAATTTGGTGTTGACTACAAAATACTTTTTGTAGCCAACATCCAGAGCTTTCCAGAAATATTTTTACCTTATTTTTTGGGTGAGTAAAACTCCTCTTTTCAAATTTTCTTTCAGAGGCTAGTTCATCAGCTTCTGGGAATCCAGATCTCATATCTGAGGTTTCCAGAAGGTTTTGACCCCTCAAATCTTCTCCAAAATGGAAAATTCCTTCGCAAAAACTTTATTTAAGGTGTCTAGAACAACTTTCATTCTCTGAGTTTATCCAGATTATGAAGTTTTAAGACCCTTGAATCCCTTTCAAAATCAAAGGTCCACTGCCTTTTTCATTCTGGCAGAAATGGCTCTCAACTTCAAAAGGTCTTTTGAGTACCAAATCTCAATCCAAAAATCTTCCAAAAAGTCATGGGATCAGTTTAAAGTCTTAAAAAGATATTCCAATTTTTACTTTTCTGAGTTTCAACTTATTTTGGCCAAAACACACACACACACACACACAAATGATTTTCAGCTTGGAAGACTCGTTTTTACGAGGCGCGTCGGGTGCACACTAACGTCCTTCCCGACGCGTAACATGACCTCCGAACCTAAATCTCTGATCTCGGGCTTTTTTCAAAGTTTTGGCCCTCAAAGTTAAAATGGCGTGGCGACTCCGTTTTTTCCGGTTTTATTTGGTTTTTTCAAAGAAACGCAAAAATCGAATTTTTCCCGTGAAATGGCAACACATCATCACAACTATGCAAGACGCCATCCGTTTCAAGTTTCCTGCCTCCAATAATCAAGCTGAATATGAAGCTATAATATTTTGCATTGAGTTGGCCTCCTTCTATGGAGCAACTAAGGTGGCGGCTTTCTGTGACTCTCAACTCGTTGTCAAACAAGTAAAGGGAGAGTATAACACCCAAGACCCCACCCTTGCCAAGTATAGAGACCTTGTCCTAGATATGACGAAGAAGATGGAATTTTTCGAGCTCAAACAAATTGGCAGGGAAGATAACCAAGTCGCAGACGTTCTCTCCAAACTGGCAACCATGGATGTGTCTAAGACCAGTCCATATGTAGTTTATGCCGAGGAACCTGCGTACGAAAGACTACAAGTCATGCTCTTAGATGGAGAGGAGAGATGCTGGATCGATGACTACATTGAATACATTGAGAAGGAGAAACTCCCCGAAGATGAAGCTCAAGCTAAACTCATCAAGAAGAGGTCCCCAAGGTTCGTGGTAATGAGCGGAGTCCTCTACCGAAGATCTTTCACGAAGCCCCTGCTAAGGTGTGTCTATCCCAAGGAAATTGAGAACCTCTTGGCAGAAGTACATGAAGGCGTTTGCGGCGGACACCCGGGGGCCAGAACCTTAGCTGACAAGATCATATCGCTAGGTTACTACTGGCCAAACCTAAGGGAAGACGCGCACGCCTATGTTAGAAAATGTGACAAGTGCCAAAGATTCTCTGACATTCCTAGACTACCGGCAGTTGAGCAAACACTTGTAATACCTACGTGGCCATTTGATATGTGGGGGATCGATATCATCGGACCCTTCCCTCCCGCCCGTGGTAATTGCAAGTACGTGATAGTAGCTGTTGATTACTTCTCCAAGTGGATAGAAGCCAAGGCATTAGCCAAGATAACGGAAGAGAACGCAATCAACTTTGTCCATGACAACATCTGGTGCAGATTCGGCCTTCCACATACAATTGTCTCTGATCATGGACTGCAATTTTCTACGGCATTCACTACAGAGTTGGGAAGAGTCAAAGTCCGCCATGCAAAATCTTCAGTTAGCAGATCCCAAGGTAATGGTCAAGCAGAAGCTGCCAACAAACTGGTCCTAACCGCCCTTACCAAGAACCTTGAGGGACGCGAGGGTAGATGGTTGGACGAACTTCCCCTAGCCTTATGGGCTGTTCGCACAACCACCCGGGGGCCAACCGGGGAAACCCCATTCGCACTAACCTTCGGCTCTGAGGCTATGGCACCAGCGGAGATGGCCATCCCTACTGTGAGAAACTCCCATTATGATGAGCAAGTCAACAAGGTTAATAGGCTCCTAGACCTAGACCTGATAGATGAGAAACGACTAGCCGCGCAGATGAGGATGGTGAATTACAAGCAAAGGACCAAGGCATACCACGACAAAAGGGTCATCAGAAGAGTATTCCAAGTAGGCGATTGGGTACTTAGAAAGATTGAGGCCACTGGTCGGAAGGCAGAACAAAACAAGCTCTCCCCAAATTGGGAAGGTCCCTATATCATCACTCAAGTCATTCGAGAGGGGACCTACAGATTGAAGACCAAGGAGGGGAAAGATCTCAAGCATCCATGGCACTCCGACAACCTTAGAAAATACTATCACTAGTCTAGTTTATTTTGCAGTAGATTAGTTTTCTGTTTTCTGTCTTTTACTTTTTAGTTGATAGGATTGCAGTTCGATGTAATCATTTCAGTTTTACGAAAGCAGTTTCTTCCAACATGCAAAGCAACTATCAACTCTTCACACAGACACCAGAAGATGAGGACCTTATCCCCGACTCTTCGAAGCATATACCATACATCCTATCAAGGGTCCGCCTTGATTCAGGATTACAAACATAACAGCCAAGACCGAGGGTCCTCCTCGGCCTGATGGCTTACCATACATCCTGTCAAGGGTCCGCCTTGATTCAGGATTACAAACATAACAGCCAAGACCGAGGGTCCTCCTCGGCCTGATGGCTTACCATACATCCTGTCAAGGGTCCGCCTTGATTCAGGATTACAAACATAACAGCCAAGACCGAGGGTCCTCCTCGGCCTGATGGCTTACCATACATCCTATCAAGGGTCCGCCTTGATTCAGGATTACAAACATAACAGCCAAGACCGAGGGTCCTCCTCGGCCTGATGGCTTACCATACATCCTATCAAGGGTCCGCCTTGATTCAAGATTACAAACATAACAGCCATGACCGAGGGTCCTCCTCGGCCTGATGGCTTACCATACATCCTATCAAGGGTCCGCCTTGATTCAGGATTACAAACATAACAGCCAAGACCGAGGGTCCTCCTCGGCCTGATGGCTTACCATACATCCTATCAAGGGTCCGCCTTGATTCAGGATTACAAACCAACAGTCAGACCCGAGGAGTCCTTCCTCGGCATAATGACTTGCCTCACGTCAAGACAAGGAAACACCTTGTCACTACGACTAAAAGGCATCACGTCTGAAACCTGTGCACGAGTCATCTTCCTCGGCATAAGGAGACGAAAAAGAAGAAATCACCCAACACTCAAAGCCGAGGAGTCCTTCCTCGGCCATCACGACTTAGAGCTCAGTTAAAGCCGAGGAGACCTTCCTCGGCCTAACCACTTGCTCAACAACTGGGGAACGAGGGGCCCTCCCCGTTCCCCACCTTCACAAATTTGGTGCCTATGCCTGGCATACAAACAATTCATTGAAACAACCTGAATAAAGACAAAAGGATTTTTTTTATTGATATTCAAAGAAAAATTACAAATCCTACCATCTATTACAAAAAAGGAAAAGAAAAGTCCTATCTAAGCTTGCTTTCCATCATCAAAAGGCTTTTCAAGCCAATCTGCTTGGATGGAGCCGGGGGGAGGAAGAACAGTTTGGTCAGTATGAGCATCAGCCTTCTCGGCCTCTTCTCCCCCTACCTCGGTATCCATGAACTCAGGCTCTCCCTCGTCCTGGATCGCCTCCACCAAGGCTTTGAGATTGCCAGGAACAACAGAGGCCGGCCTCCACACTTCCCTGCATGCTCGAGCATCCTTCTCAGCTATTATTTCTAAGTTATTTTCAGAGAAGGGAACCAAGTGGTGGAGAGTCCTAACTTCCTCGCCATATTGATCCCGGCAAATCAACATAGCTACCTTGTTAATGTCCAAGCCGGTGGAGGGGTCAGCCAGGATGCTACGGGCAAGGTGGAGATACCCGTCTTCAAACATGGTTGCCGTCTGCTCATCCACGGCGTCTTGAAAGGCCGAGCTGGCCATCATCGCGTCCTTGAAAGCCTGGCTTTCCTTGAACCGGGCCACAGCCTCCTCTTCCCTATCAGGAAGGGTAGCCTCAAACCCTCGGCATTTGGCCTCAGCTTCCTCGGCCCTTGTTTGGACCTCGGCCTTGGCCTTCTTCGCCTCTTCCACCTCAGCATTTTTTAGCCGGAGTTGTTCCTCGGCTTTGTCTCTGGCATCCCTGGCCTGAGCACGAGCTTCCTCGGCTCTCTTTACCTCGGCCTCAACCTTGGCCTGAGCAGCTTGAAGCTCGGTGTCCTTGGCCTTCAAGAGCTCGGCCATGCTAGCCTTCTCGGCCTCACAAACTTTGAGGGCGGCCTTGGCGTCAGTCACCAACTTCTCTTGGGCCTTGGCCAAAACATTCTCATAGGCCGCAATGTTGGCTTGCTGCAAGGAAAACTTGTGTTAGAACCATGAGCAATCACAAGTAAAAACAACAAAGTTAAAAGTACGAAATAACTACCTCAGCCAGCATGAGTCCCTTGCGACAGAGCAAGTTATCCCTGCTCGGCTTCCCCTTCACCAGGGCGTCGTAGGCATCCTGATACATAGCCCTTTGGATAGGAGCTTTTCCCAACCTCATCAGATGACTCTTCCTGTCTTGCAAAGGAAGGCCCTTTAGACGAGGGACATTTTCCACCATGAGCTGAGCAAGCTTTTCTGCATCAGCTTGAGTCTTGGCAGTTTGGATGGTCAAGGGAGGAGGAGCCTCAGGAGCGGAAGTCCCACCAACAGTTGCCCTCTTGGCTGCAGGCTCCTCAGCACTAGCAGCTTGGGCTCTCTTGGATCCAGAATGCCTAGGTACGAGGTTGGTCACCTCGGTCTCCTCTTCCTCGGCATCAATATGGAGGCTATGCCCCTCTACAGTTGACGGATTATTTTGTTCCTCGGATGCCGCCACCTCCTCGGCATTTACCTCCCCATGCAGTTTGAGGGGAAGGGGATGATCACCTTGAGCACCAAGTACGAGGTTACGAGCATTAGCTTCTTCCCTCCTCTGTATCAGGTCTGATTTCTTGCTCTGCTTCCTCTTTTGTTTTACCAACTCCATGAGACTTAGTCTCTGCATGGTTAGGGCTTCTTCTTCTTCGGGGGTTAAAACTGCAAGGACGAGGAAGAAGTGGTTAATTACGAGCAGAAGAATAAATATGCAAAAATTACAAAGTACTAGAGTGAAATATTTACATCCAACAACATTTGTTGCGTCCACACACTGATCTAGGGGAGGGATCTTGCACCTCGGACAGTCCTCATGAAAGACAAGATCAGGGTGTACCGTCCAATCATTAAATCGTCTTCCTCTTTTAACGGTGACGAGGGGAGCTACCCCGTCCTTCTTCCCCGGCATCAGACCTGCCTGGATGTAGTAGTGATCAGAAGACTCAATCGCCGTCCAATCAAGGAGCCCTACCTCGGCAAATGTCTCTAAACGTTTGATCAAAGCTTTGGTCCATTCATATTGCTGGACCGGACCTGATGAAGTTGGAGCCTTGCTAGGGGATTGGAATTCCCAACCTTGGCGACTCTCAACCCTAATGACATGGTTATCCCAACCTGCCACTTTGCTAGACATGGGGAGAAGCAGCTTTGGTTTCTTGGGTGCACTCCTAATGACGAGGAGCCAACTTTCCTTGATAAATTGGACCGTGTAAAAATACCGGAAAGCTCCCATGGTCGGCTCATAACCTAGACTACGACAAAGGACGATGAAGCTAACAAGAACCCTGGCACCATTAGCTCCTAGCATGGCCGGCACCGCCCTTACATCGTCCAAAAATTCGTTAATAAAGGGGTCCAAAGGAAGACGGAGCCCCTGTTGAAATTGCTTGAAGTAGAAATGCACACAGTCTTCACTGTAATAGAAGCTCTCCTCCTCCTTCTTGGTCTTAAGGTCAAGTTTGCCCATATAAGTTAACTTATATTCGACCCTGTCCACCACGTACGTGGAATATAATTTTTCAAGCATGGGGTCCCCGGCCTTTGGAGCCCTCTCCCTTTGTTTTCCTTGGCTTCCTTCTCCTCGGCCTCCCCTTCTTCGAACCAGGCGGCCATCAACATGGGCACTTTCCACGAAGGCGTCAACTATGCGGGTGGACGAGGAGGGCTCTCCTTCTCTTCCCGTCATATCTGCATAAAGACGAGGGGACAAAGTTAGTTACCTCGTCAATGGCTGATCTTAGGACGGGGAAGGGAGATTTCCCTCCTCGTCATTTCATAAGGCCGAGGAGGGAGCCTTACCACTCAGACGTTCACGCATTTCACGATCTGAGGCCGGATAGAACAGTTCGATGTGTTCCACTATTTTTGCTCTATTCACAAGCAACATAACATTACGAGTTGACGAATCAATTCGGTCTATTCTTGTACTATCGGGGTATTGGATGAACATCCGGGTATGGCCATAACCCCTCAACATCTTTCCTATGTCATCCAGGGTGAGCATCAACTAGGCATGGGCATCCGGTTCCCGGTTCCGGTTCCGAACCGCCGATTCCGGTTCCGGGGAAGGGGGGAACCGAGACGGAACCGCCTAAATCCGGTTCCCGGTTCCGGTTCCTTGATGCCGGTTCCGGTTCCGGTTCCACGGTTTTCCTGCCTTTTTGGCTTTTTTTTTTTTTTTGAAAACTGTCCAGGTGGGCGATCGCCCAAGAGAGGTGGGCGACCGCCCATATCCAAATTCAAGCAATGTTCAAACTCTCTGCACACATGGGCGACCTCCCAAGAGAGAGGTGGGCGACCGCCCATATCCAATTTCCAGCAACCCCAAAGTTTGGTCAAGCAGCACTTCGTCACTTCCTTTTCCTTTTCTTCTCTATTAAGCCATCAAAACTGTTAAGATTCTAACAAATTTGGATGAAGATGAATAATAAACAAATTATTTTAACATATTTTATAAAAGAAAAAGGGACGGTACCCTTAAATTTTATTAACGGGCAAAATTTGACTGAAAAAGCTGAAAAAAAACGGGCAAAATTCAAATTTTTTTGAATTTTCTGCAAGAACCGCCGGTTCTCCGGTTCCGAACCGCCGGTTACCCGGTTCCGGTTCCCCTTTTCCGGTTCCGGTTCCAAAACCGCCGGTTCACGGTTTTTTAAAATGAGGAACCGGGATTGAACCGTGAACCGGCCGGTTTCGGTTCTCACCGGTTTCGGTTCTCGCCGGTTCCTGTTCTTTCGGTTCCGATTCAGTTCTCCGGTTCCGCCCGGTTCCGGATCCGGTTTGCCAATGTCTAGCATCAACCATGGACCTCTCTCCCTTCGATAAACCCTCAGGTTGTCGGTGTGATATCCGTAACGGAATCGGGGGAAATGGTCCCAAGAACGAGCCATTTCTAAGGGAAATCAAAAATTAAAGGGGGAGTTTATTCAAATATTCAAAGAAGTTCGACAAAATCCAAAGAAAATCAAAGATTCAGAGTGTTGGTGAGTTGAAAACAAAAGATTCGTAGAGAAAAGCTTCAACCTTCAACAATGGAAGATCATTTTCTTGGCACAATCAAGTTCCTCTTAAAAACCCTAGAAGACGCTAAAGCATGAATAGAATTCGTGAGAAGGGAATAAAATTCGTACCTGAGTTTGAAAATGTGATCTGAATCACAACAGAAAGCAACGTCGCCTGAAGGAGCGAGTTCGCCGGAAACTGGGAATGAAGAACGCTGTGTTCGCCGGAGAATTCTCTTGCCTTCGTTCTCAAACAGTGGGTTTTAGTTTTTATACTCCCTTAATCGGGTCAAACCCATGGGTAAAACGAAAATCGGGTCAAACCCATGGGTAAAACGAAAATTCGGGTATGGCGCCCCCTAAATTAAATGCTATCAACATTTTTCGAGGCATGACAAGACTGGGGGGCCCCATGTAATCATGAGAATATTAACCGTCAGATAACGAAGAGACGCTGAGGACACGTGTCAAAACCTATTCGTATCCCATAAGCCGAGGACGAGATGACTTTCTCCTCGTCCTAAGCCGAGCTAGAAAGTCGGGGGCCACTGAACAGTACAAACCGAGATACGAACATGGGCTTGCTCGAGCATGGCCCAAAAGGATTGGGCCACAAACATAATCCAATGATACAAGTGTTATGGCCGAAGAACATCTTCCTCGTATGCCGAGGAACATTCTCCTCGGCCTTAAACCAATAATGGATTCTTCATACCTGGCTTATCATACTCCGAGGTGTCATAAGTGACGAGGAAAGAAATGTTCTCACCTCGGCATATTATAAAATGACGAGGAGAGAGAATTGTTTACCCCGGCATGTTACTTTGCCGGCCAATCACTAAATGACGAGGAAGTAGAACCATTCACCTCGGCCTACTTGTCAAGGCCGAGATAAAACATTTATGTTCCTCGGCGTTCCGGCTAGCAGATTACACAGTCCTTGTCAAACAAGAATTCTACAGTCATGATCCAATCAGGATTACAATTGCCAACATCAATTCAAATCAAACAATGACTCCTTAGCAGATATAATTCTCTTAGGATTATATCTTATCTCTTTACAAGTTCACTTCAACATGGATTCTATCAATCCATCCCTATAAATACAAGACCCATGGCTCATTATTTGGTACGTTACTTTTTACAATACAGAAACTCTGTCAATTTAGTTTCTCACATACAAACCGTGAACTTACTCTCACGCCGGAGGGCCTTTAGCCGGATCCACCCCGGCTTAGTTTACGTGTTTTCTTTTATTTTCAGGCCTTACAATCATCGGAGCATTCATCGCTTGGATTTAAGTTGTTTTGACGATTTTGGCATCATCACTTACCATCTCGATCAACTCTTCTTTCTTCTTTTCAAATGAAACTTCTCAATAGTCCTTAATCAAAACACCCCTACTAATCTTCCACAGCTTCACTGAACCAGTAACATCCTCTGTCAGAACTTGTTGTTTACTGTTCAAAATTTCATGGCACACTATAAGTGGAGATCCACCAATGTTGAATGATGGTTCTTTGTGAACAGGAATGGGAATAGTTCCTTCTAAGAATGCTCTTGCACTGGAGATCAACAACTCAGCAAGCCTTTCAACTTGAACGTTGCGGGACGGAACGGGATCGGCGGGACCGCACTATATTATCCCGCGACGAAAACGGGATAAGATGGGACGGGACTAAAATATTTCGTCTCATCCCGTCCCATTTGTATACGCGGGACGGGACGTTCCGACGGAACCGCCCCAACTTGACGGCATGGCACACTATAAGTGGAGATCCACCAATGTTGAATGATGGTTCTTTGTGAACAGGAATGGGAATAGTTCCTTCTAAGAATGCTCTTGCACTGGAGATCAACAACTCAGCAAGCCTTTCAACTTGAACGTCGCGGGACGGAACGGGATGGGCGGGACCGCACTATATTATCCCGCGACGAAAACGGGACGAGATGAGACGGGACTAAAATATTCCGTCCCATTTGTATACGCGGGACGGGACGTTCCGACGGGACCGCCCCAACTTGACGGCTCTAATTGTTATAACATTAAATATGGGTCAAAATACATTTATCCCCTCAACTATTCATCAAATCCCATTTTACACTCTTGTGCGAAATTCATCTCACTATGATACCCAATGGTAAAATTATTCCACTTTGTCCCATAGATTCTAACAAACGTTGAAAATTTAATGAAATTGGTCATATGCATATTACATGCGGGATAAATACATCATTTATATTTTTTAACTACACTAAGAAAATAATTAAAAAAACTCCACTTAGAAAATTAAATAATGTCTTCTTAAAATAATAAAAATTTAATAAGATGAAAAAGAATATTATTATTAATTTCTTGTATATGAAAGAGTGGGCAAATTAAACAGGGAAAAATAAAATAATAGATAAAGTATTTCTTTAATTGACATACGTCAAAAGAGTGATAAATAAATTAAATGAAAGTTAAAAAGTTAAAATGAGAATGATCAAAATATCCATCACGTGATCTGCACATGATTAATTTCGTTAAATTTCTAACATTCGTTTGAATTCAAGGAGCAAAGTGGAATAGTTTTAACATTGAATATCAAAGTAAGACAAATTTTATATGTGGGTGCAAAGTGAAATTTGGTGTATAGTTGAGGACATAAATGTATTTTGTCCTTAAATAGGTATTGATTTGGTGCCACACTCTAAATTTCAAGTTTTTCCAAAACTTGTCCACGTGGCGTAACCATAGACTTCCGCCTTGACTTTTGGTGTATAGTTGAGGACGTAAATTTATTTTGTCCTTAAATAGATATTGATTTGGTGCCACGTGACGCTCTGAATTTCAAGGTTTTTCAAAACTTGTCAATGTGGCTTAACTATAGGCTTCCGCCTTGACTTTTATATATATATAGATTTTATATATGCGTTCATTTTTTCTAGAAAATCTACAAGTGCGATGAAATTTAAAATTGCTAAAAAATAGTATAAATAATTAAAATCAAAATTTAAGCAAAATACGAAGATTCAAATGTTTTATCAAATACTGTACAATGTACATAAAGTAATTAAATAATTCCCTCGGAATTAAATAGGTGAAATGGAAAGAAAAAAAGATTAAAAATTATGGAAATCAATCTATTTTAATGAGAAAAGTATATCTATATCTATATATATATATATCTATATAATGACACAAGTGATTTTGGCACACTTGCTAAAAAAGGCAATTTGGCGCCAATTTTCGGATCTATTTTGAGAAACAATAATTCGGGCGTCACTCCATCTTCTTCCACAGCGCCTCCTCCTCTCCCTCTCTCCTCTCTCCTCTCTCCCCTCTCTCTCTCACACACACAGATTTCTTCATTCTCCGTATCCAAAGACAATGGCCATAGCAGCAGCAGAAACATCCCCACCCTCTGCGTCGTCGTCTCCCCTTCTCTCCTGTTTCGATTGATTTTATTTTTTCGTCAATTTGGCGCAATTCTTCTCATTAGCGTTCTGCATCCGGTAATTTATTCATCTCTTTCGTGTTTTAATTTGAGTTCAAGATTATTGGGTTTGCTTTTGTTTGTCTAGGTTTTGAATATTTGGCAGTTCTCCAATGAATAGAGCAGAGGGCTAGGGAATAGCTAGGGTTTTACTGGATGAACTCTGCTCAGGTAATCCTTGATCCATTACTGTTTAAAAATATTTCTCAATATATGTATCTATAATTCATGTGTTAGTGAAATCGTAAAGGTTGAATTTTTGTAGAAGAAATGGCGGATGACTACCGGAATAGCAAAGCCTTTGAAGGCACCAAAGGCAGAGAAGAAAGATTACGACAAGGTTAAAGTTTTTGCTCTTGGTTTAATTTTCGTTATTACTGAGATAGTTTTCGTTATTACTATGTGCCACTGGTGTTGTAAACTACCTTGTGAAACCTCATGTGTTTGTGGATGAGTGCAGCAATTGTCTTAATCTTAGTGTCTAGAGGTCATATGCATCTCATTGTAGAAATTGTCTTCATCTTGATGACTTGATTTTATTGACGTACTGAAGTACATATTCTTTGCAGACTGATTTGGCCAACCTTCAGAAGAAGAAAGAGGAAGAAAAGGTGAAGTATTGATTTGTACTGGGTGTTTTTGCTCCATTCATATCGATTTGAGTAGTTTATTTAACTATGGTTTACATGGGTATGCAGGCACTTAAGGAGCTTAGAGCCAAAGCTCAGAAGAGAGCATTGGGAGGCACTGGTCTCAAGAAAAGTGGGAAGAAGTGAGATTTCGTGATGGTTCGTGATTCTGTGTGCTAAAAACTACAAAGGTTCTATGTATAACTAATACAATTATGCTCGATAACTTATTTTAGATCTGGACATGGTTGTCCCGTGTTGACATATTTAAGAGATTTGGATGCTTCATCAAATGATACTAATTTGTCATCCTGTGGCAATGTTTATTGTTTTCTTATAATATGGGTTCTTGTGGTTGGGTGTGGTCTTTAACTCTTATTCTTTCACCATGTTCTTCTCCCATGAAAATAAGGGAGCATTTTGTTAAACCATGAGAATAAAAAAAACATCACACTGAATGTTATAGTCTAGACGGAATCAATTAATCAGCCTGTTTAGCCCAATTTTGCAGCCAAGTGCACTTAATCTAGGTTTCTACTTTTATGGCTGATTTGGATGAGTATATGCTTGCAAATTTGGACTATATTTTCTACTTTTATGGCTTATTTGGATGAGTATAATGCTAGCTCCTTGTCCTGTTTCTATGTAATATAGGTCGTATAGAGCATTTCGAAGATGCGCAATTGTTGTATCTCTCCATGCTACATCATCTTTGTAAACATAAAAACATTGATGTGGTTTGTATTTGTCTAGATCCATCTGTTCATGAAGTTACAGGAGGAACGGTTGCGTTTAAGTGTTAGAACTTGCTTGAGATGGAAGCCAAATAAAGATCTCCTCTAGGCTACCGGGGTTTGCCCTTTGCCCTTTGCCCTTTAATTAAGCTGAATGGTAATGGATTGATCTATCTCGGAGCTAATTTTTTTTTTGTTGGCATATGTATTTTCACGTATTCAGGATGGAGAAGTTAGAATTGCGTAGATCAAGTAGCCAAGCGAAAATCTGGGGTACAATAATAGCAATAACAGGAGCATTTGTGATGACTCTTTACAAAGGTCCGATAATTAGCATGATTAATTCTCCTGATTCACCTCATGATCAGCTTCGTCTTGTTTCCCAGTAATCAAATTGGGTTCTTGGAGGCCTTTTTCTTGCCATAGCTGCCATGTTTTCTTCATTGTGGAATGTCTTTCAGACAGCCACGGTGAAGGAGTACCAGGATGAAATCACCATTGTATTTTTCTTTTGCTTCTTCGGAACGGTCCAGTCTGCAATTTGTACTCTCGTTATAGAGCGAGCAAACCCTGGTGCTTGGGTTCTACATCCTGGCATTGAGATGATAGCAGTTGTTTTTGCTGTAAGTATATGCAATACACTTCAATTAATATTACTCTCTCCGTTCAGAAACGAATGCCCAAAAAAAATTCAAATTTGATTTCAGATAGTTTAATATATAGCCACTAATTTAGCTTAATCCATAGGCTGTAACTGGAAGTGTGTATTTTAACGGCACGGGAAAGATCTCCTCTAGGCTACCTTTGGAAGTTGTACATAATTTAACAATATTATGTGTTTCTGCAATTGGTTCTGTTGATTCCTTCGTGCAAAGGATTGAGAGGGTATATTTTCTTATTCATTCTGCTTAAGACATTATAGTTTGAGTGTGGGAAATTCTTGTTTTGGAGTCAATTAAGTTCTCTTGATCCTTTCTTATGGGTTTTTTCTTTCTTTCTTGGTGCTGGATAACTCCTCTGCAGATGAGACCATTTTACGTTGACCGACTAGATTATAGCGACCATCACCAATTTCAAAATAAGGTAAGGCTACGTTCACAGTTAATCTGTTTTTTTTTTTTTGTCAATAAGAAGCAAGCATTTGTTTGATAAAACTGATTTGTATTTGTGTTGAACTGTCTGAATGCAATAGCATTAACTTCAGAAGCTTGACAATTCAACCACAAGTTCCGTGTTTTGACAGGGCATCCATTTTCCATTTCCCTATTTCGCCTTTTCTTTTCTTTTATTTTATTTATAGGCTGATGTGTACACTCAAGCTCTTAGTATCTTTCTGCTTGTCATTCTAGGATGTTGACACGATCTCAACGAGGCTTCTAAAACTTCGGTCACAGTTTGTTTCTATGCCAGTTGTCCTTGTAACAGAAAAGGTCAGTATATTTTTTATAAAGAGGTCACAATTATACCTTGTAAACTTGGTAGATCGTTTGTCTATGCTTTATCTTAGTCCTTGATTGACATGATTATATTCCATACCAACCAAGTCGAAACATAGGTCACATGTATTAGGCTGTTATTGCATCTAAACTGATTCTATTTCCTTCTCTTTAAATAGTTGTTTTTCTATCACTTTTTTTTTTTTGAAATTGCACAACAGTTCTCAACTTCTCATAGTTATTAACATCACTAATGTTTAAATATTAAGCTTGTATGCATATGTGGAAGCGTTCGTGCAACTTCATTTTTTAATGTTCAATTACACAATTCCTGCAATTTTTATTTTTTAAAAATATTCTGCTTACATCCTTTTATTATCTCTCAAACTTATATTGGTTTCATCATCTTTTCAGAGCACCATTGATACTCTTTTGGCACTGACAGTAGTTGGTTCTTGCTTGACAGTATATTTTTTGGTATATTTTCTGGCATAAAGCTCCACCAAGGGTAGGTTGGTTTTTGTTTCTCGTAGGTCGTAGGTCGCAGTTTTATGTTTATGGTTTATTGACTTCATTGAACTTTCTTCTGCATCTGTACTTAACATTAGATATTTTAAATATTTATTTTAATTAACATTAGATATTTTCAATATTTCTTTTAAGTTACAGTTGCATGTAGTTGCTTCTTTTTAGTTATAATTTCTTCTTGCCTCTAAGAATATGTAATTACAAATGATAATATTGGGATCATTGAAGACTCAATTTAATATTTATCCTTATATTTATATTGACTATTTTATTTATGGCTCTGTTTTTGTCAAAGTGTTATGGCCGTGCGTTTTACGCACGGGTGTTATACTAGTTAATATTAAAGCACCAATAAGAAGATTAAGACTTGTAAAAAAAACCAAAACAAAGGGTTTTTCTTGACACTAGAAAAAATGGAGGTTTTTATTATACGTTTAAAAAGCAAAAAACTTGTAAAAAATGCGTTTTTTGTTAAGCTTAACAAAAAACGTGTTTTTAGAACACGTCGACTCTTTCGCCTTGCTCGCGGCGCCCAACTCCCGTTCATCCCCAAATTCGTTCATCCCCAAATTCAAAAACACAGATCCACCGAGCCAAATCCGCAATCCAGATCGCCATGGCTCGACTTGCCGACGAGTTCCGCAACATCTTAATCCTAAACATCGCCAAATCTTCGTTGTTTACCGATCCTGGCTCGAACACCTGGTCTGATACTCTCTCCGACACTACCAGCTATGTGTTGCCGATTGAAGAAGAAGACTATGCGAGGAGAACTTCAATGAGCTCTAAAGTGATTAATGATCTTCGTAGTGTAGCTAAGAGGATGAAATCAGCTGGAGTTCTTCAGGAATGTATACAAGTTTATACGAATGTCCGTACTAATGGCAAAAGCTATACCATTAATGGAGATGATAATGCAATAGAGTTACCTGATCAAGCATGTCCTTGAGGTGAGAGATTTAGTACCAGTTAACATATAATCAAGTGCCAGTTGGTGTATAATAGAGTGCCAGTTAGTGTATAATAAAGTGCCAGCAAGTGCGTAATTGAGTGTCAATGTGTTTTTGAATGCCAGTCCATGTGTTTTTGAATGCCAGTGCTTGTGTTTTTGAGAGCCAGCAAAAATGATTACCAGTATTTTTGAGTGCCAGTGTATGTGTTTTTGAGTGCCAGTGCATGTATTTTTGAATGCCAGTGCATGTGTTTTTGAATGCCAGTGCTTGTGTTTTTGAGAGCCATAAAAAATGTTAGTGTAACAAAGTGCCAGTGTTAGTGTAACAGAGTGCCAGTGTGAAGAGTGCCAGTTCTTGTATATAAAAGTGCCCGTCTAAAAAGTGACAGTGTCAGTTTAACAAAGTGCCAGTGCCAGTTTACACTGGCACTTTGTTAAACTGGTACTGGCACTTTTTTTACTGGCACTTTGTTACACATACACTGGCACTTTGTCACACTGACACTTTGTTAAACTGAAACTGGCACAAACAGGGAAACACAAAACATGTTTTTTCTAAGTGTCAAAAAAACGCATTTTTTATAAGACCAACTCGTTTAAAAATGAAACTTTTACTAGCTAAATGCAATTTTTTATCTGACAAATTTGACAATTTTAATGACGGACTCACAATTTTAAAAATAAAATGGTCAGTTTAACTCATCTCTTGTTTGTTTTGTTGAGGTGGTCTCCCGTGAGAACAAGGGAATCCGTCTCATGCATGAGACGGGTTGACCCATGACCCATGAATGTATACAGTCATTAGATTAAGAGATGGTAACTATTATTTTTTTTAAACCACTGAAAAGTCGAAAAAATAATATAAAAACTAAAAAAAAAAAGCAAAAAGCAAAAAAAATTAAATTAAATTAAATTAAATAAAATTAAAAAATTGGGCCTATGAGAGGCTGTCACGTTTGTTACATTTTAGTTATAATAAGTAGTATTACTTTTGTCAAACGAAGAAAACATAGGAAAAAACACTATTACTTTTCTGTATATATGTATTACTTTAATGTATACAAACTATTACTTTATATGCATACAATTATTACATTATGTTATAGTAACTATTACTTTTCACAACCCGAAAAAAAAAAAGCAAAATATAAAAATTAAAAAAAAAATTTGGGCCTATGAGAGGCTGCCACGTGTCAGGGTCGGACCCATGGATCCTGGAGCAATTTTTTTTTTGGGCGGGTTATGGATCCGACCCGTCTCTTGGGCCTATGAGAGTCTGCCACGTGGCAGGGTCACCCCTGGGTCATGGAGCTAGTTCAATGGGCTGGATCATGGGTCAAAAATGACCCGTCTCATTCATGAGACGGGTCATAGTGTTCTCACATAAGTTTTTGTCTGTTTTGTTTATATGATTTAAACTATCTAAAAACCAAAGTTGTCAATTTGACTGATGAATGAGACGGATCATAGTGTTCTCACATAAATTTTTGTCTGTTATGTTTATATGATTTAAACTATCTAAAAACCAAAGTTGTCAATTTGACTGATGACCAATTAAATTAAAGTTATAATATTAATTTTATTATTACTTAAGAAGACATAATTTTTCATAGAATTCTGTGCTATAAAAATACTATAAATATTAAATTTTATAATCTTTATTATAGTTCACTCAAATGGCATACAAAATTAAGATGCAACAATAAATATATACTCTCTCCGTACACATACTTATTTCACACTTTTTATTTTGGGCGTTCAAATACATATTTCATACTTTGTTTTTTTACTTAAAATGGAAAGTTTATATCATTAAAATATTAACCCTACCCCACTCATTCTCCCTCCTACATTATTTTAATACTCACAACACCATTATAATTTACTATTCCCTCCACTCATTCTCTCTCTTATTTTACTTTTACACTCACAACATTTATATCATTATTTTTTTTCTTAATCCCCGCGCAAACAGTAACTGTGAAGCAACTATGTGGACGGAGGGAGTATTTACTAGTAAAAGCCCGTGTTTGAGGACACGTGGTATTTTTTTAATTAAAAGTGAGGGCAAAATAGGAAAGGGACAACTTAGTGAGGGTAAAATGGGAAAAAAACTTTTGGCACTATTCATCATACAACTATTCATCCCACTTCCCTCATTTATACTATAGATTGTTAGAGATATTATCTTATGTTGAAAATTGATAAATTTTATCTATAACATATACTCCCTCCGTCCCACCTTAGTGCAGACTTCTTTCCTTTTTCGTCCGTCCCACCTTATTGTAGACTGCCAAAATTAGAAAGTTTTTTATTATTTTTTATTTTCCCTATCCCACCCACTCATTCTCTCTCTTCATTTTCCATCATACAATTTATTCAACCAACCTACTATTCACTCCACTCATTCTCTCTCTTCATTTTCTACCACACATTTTCATTATCTTAATAATATTCCTTAGTTATTGTGCCCACCACACTACCTTAGTCTACACTAAGGTGGGACGGAGGGAGTAAAGATTATGGGTCATTCACATTGACACTAATTAATTATAAGGTGTAACGTCATACTTTAAAATGGTATTATAGTAGGTCCACTATACATGCAGGCCTAATAATTTGCGATGATACTTTTTGCCACTCGGTTAAAAAATTTACAAGCCTTTAACAAAGTCTGCATATATAAGAGAGCGTATTAAAAATATTATCAAACATTAAAAATTGACAAAAGGTTTGCTATTTTTTTATTTTTTTTTATACCCAGGTTTGCTATTGCTACGTATAAAGATTGTGTGACAAAACATCAATCATGAAACTAAAGTTGTTTAGTCAAAGCAAATGACCGTTGCAGATGTAAATGCTCCACCTCACGCCCACTAATCATTTGTTACTTTTTTTTTTTTTTTTTGAGCAAAATCATTTGTTAATTAATTAGCCAGTCATCTTTCCTTTTCAGACTATCAACAACAACAGTTTCATCTTACTTTTCCATTTTTCTAACACTTTTTACACTTTTTCACATTCATCTATCCATTTCATTTAGAGTACGCGTTTTTCCATAAGTTATGGAGAAACGGGTTTCTGAATATCCAGAAGCTTTAGGATTGATATCCAAAAACTTTGGGACGGATATCCAGAAAAAAGATTTGAGACCAAATCCAAGGCCAAGACCAAATTTCTGATCTGGATATCACTTTCACAAGGTTCTGGATATTCAGAACATTGAATATGGATATCCAGAAACCTTAAAACTTATATCCAGAAGCCAATTTTAAATTTTTGGATATCACTTACATAAGATTCTGGATATCCAGAAACATACAAAATGATATCCAGAAACATACAAAATGATATCCAGAAACATTTAATAAATTTTTGAATATCCTTTCAAAAGGTTCTGGATATCCAGAAAATAACAAACAAACGTTAAAACATGTGAGAGCATTTTATCAAACAACTTCTATGCATATCAAAACTGCCACCGAAATCACAATCCAACCCACACAAACACAATCTAACCCATAAAAACAATGACAATCAACTCAAGAACCATTATCACTACTACCAAATACGGAAAAAATTCAATCAGGCGGCTTTGGTTACCGGAGATGGAGGTTGAGGAAGACGATCTAGGGAGCTCCAATGGGCGATTCAGGCGGCTTTGGTCACCGGAGAGAGATCTGGAGGTGAGGACCGGTGATGGAGGTTGAGGAAGACGATCTATGGAGCTCAATTGGCCTTCTGCGTATAGAGAGAGAAAGGAGAGAGAGAGAGGGGCGTTTTCCGCTCTGCGTGTGTTGTGCGTGTGTTGTGAGAAAAAAAACCCGTTTCTCCGTAAATGATGGAGAAACGCGTTTCTCCCTAGATTTTGGCTTTCATTTATCTCCTACAATGGCTAACTTAAATTAAATTTCAACTCTCTCCAACTTATCATTCTATACCTCACTACTTTTATTTTATTTATATTCTCTATTTTTATGATTAGTAAAATAATAATAATAATATTATTATTATTTATAATTAAAAAAATATTTCACACTTAATTAAAAAAATATTGCATCAATTTATCACGCAAAAAAATAATGATTTTTTTAAATAAAGGCGAAAATGAAGAAGGATAATTGAGAAATGAGTGTTTTTTTTTGTCCAAATCAAATGAAACTTAAATCAATTTGTAGGAAAAAAATGATGAATTTTGGTAAAAAAAAAAAGAAAAAAATTAAAATTAATTTATTAGGTGATAATTCAGCTCAAAGATTTGAAATAATTTTTTTTTTCAAAAATCCAACGAACCAATTAAACGTTGACACGTGTTGAATAAAGAAAAAAAAACTTTCAGCTGGATGAAAGTTTTCATCCAGCCATTTCATCCCACTAATTTCAACCCTTCCATTGTAACATTTCAACTGGGATGAAATGGGTTTTATCCCCTATTTCATCTCCTATTGTACAAAGCCTCACTCATAAAATACTTAACACTTTTCTCTAAATAAATAGTTATTTTTTATTTGAAGGAATACTCCCTCCGTCTTATTCGACATAAAAAATTTTCTTTTGACACAAAAATTAAGAAATTTTAATATAATAAAAGGAGAGAGAATGAATAAATGAGGTATTGTGAGTATGAATAATAAATTAAGAAAGAAAATGAGTAGAAGGAATAATAAGTGAATTGTTGTTGTAATTTTAACAATTGGGTCTCATTGAATATAAAAAATAATATAAGCTTGTTATTTTGGGACATTCTAATTTGAGTGGGACGCTCAAAATGACAAATTATTTTAAGTCGGATGAAACGGAGGGAATATATATTTAAAAGGTTGACAAATAAGCATTTTCATAATCTAAGTACATAAAATTATTAATGGGCTCATTGTATAATACCATGATTTTTTGCGTATGCGAAAAATTATGATTGACAAAAAAAATTAGTAAATTCTAGGGGTGGCTTGATAGGTATATCAATTATATTTTGTTATACCATGTACCTATCAAGTTTAATTTGGTACATGAAAATCTATACTAGTACCAACTGACTAAGTCGGTATACCAACTAAGTTGATACGGTAGGTACTCGATTGGTACGGTTGGTACTAGACTATACCAAATGTATATATAAAAATAACAATTTTTATAAAAATAATAATAACAATAACAGTAAAAATTAAAAAATTACATTTTTATAAACATAGAAGAGGACATTATTCTTTGCTATAATGTATGATAAGATAATTAATCTTGCTTTCGTGGCAGGATGATGTGCTAGAGAACAGTTTTAATATTTTGCGCACGTTTGTTAGCATATATGGAGCTTCTGTAGCACCAAGTATGCTGGTAAGTTCTGTTTTTCTATTATCAGTACCTCTTGTAGATACAGGCCGCTGGAACTAATAGATAATGAAATCATCTATATTACTAATTTATCATATTATATTCTGCCATTGATCATTTATAATTTGCAAAACTCGTCTTTTAAATTAAAGTAATAGCATTTCATCTGTTGTTTTAATTTTAGCTTTATCATTTATCCAATATCTAACGTGTTTTGCTCCTTATATTTTGCTTATTTTTAAAACCTTCTATGCGATTTTGTTTCGGTATTGGACAATGTAGGATATACACGGTTCATACATATCTTCACATATGTATGTCCCGATCATGTATATCTTCTAATATTTTGTAGAGTTTGTTACCTTTTGTATTTGATATCCTTAATTTCCTTATTTTTAGGTTCCAGAATATTCATAAGTCAGTATATATGTAATCCTTCTCTGTATACAGAAATTAATCAATGAAAACAAAGTTATTCCATTGCCTTTCTCTCGTTTTCTTCATGGTATCAGAGCTGGCTCTGTGAATAACGCTTCCGCACACATTTTTTTCTCTTTTCTTTTTCGCTTTCTCTTAAGTCGACATCAGGATACCATGGCTGTCACCGAAGATGGAACCTCAGGGGGAGCCAAGGTCGATGCGATGTCGCCCTATTATATTTCTGCCTCGGATAGTCCAAATACTGTGTTCGTGAGCGATCTTCTAAACGATGGGAATTATGCGGATTGGGTAGATGACATGACTAATGCCCTGTTCGCAAAGAATAAGTTTGGATTCGTAGACGGAACGATCCAATGCCCACAAGAAGGTGAAGCCGAATTAGGGTTATGGAAAAGATGCAACGCCATGGTGAAAGGGTGGTTGCATAGTTCCATGGAGAAGAGTATTCGGAGCAGTGTCAAGCATGCAAAAACCGCACAGGAAGTGTGGGAAGATATTGGTGAGCGTTTTGGAACCCAAAGCGCACCTAGAGCGTATGAACTAAAAAGGGAGATAACCCTAACTCGACAAGAGAAACTCTCTGTGTCATCTTATTACACCAAGCTTAAGGGTTTGTGGGACGAGATTAACTCGATTTCTCCCATGCCGAAGTGCAAGTGGAGTGGGTGCAGGTGTGATGTGCCTAAGCAATTGGTAGAGATGAGGGAGAAGGAACGTTTGTATGAGTTTTTGATGGGGTTAGATGAAAGTTTTGGGACAGTCAAGACCCAAATCCTTAGCACGCAGTCGATGGTCTCGTTGGGGGTCGCTTACCACTTGGTTTCTGAAGATGAGAGGCAAAGACAGATTTCTTCCATGAGTAGGGCAACAATTGAAGCGGCTGCCTTTCATACCCAAGGACTGCAAAGGCCGAATAAGGATGATAAGAGGGATGGACCAAAAGAAAAACCAAAGTGTTCTCATTGCGGGAAGTATTACCATACATTTGAGAATTGCTATGAAATAGTGGGGTACCCAAATGGAAAGAAGAAGGGAGGAGATGGCAGCAAAGGGAAAATGTCTGGAAAAACAGCCTACTTGGCCGAGACAAAAGACAGTCCCATTCCTGGCCTTTCAGCGGACAACTTCAACAAATTAGTCCAATTCTTCAACAAACAGCCGAATGGTGAAAATTCCCCAACAGCAAACATGGCGGGTAAGATGGATAATACAACATTTTGGATTATTGACTCGGGTGCAAGTGAGCATATAACTTGTGATGCTACTATTTTGCATAACAGACGAAACTCCAAGGATTCATTGTCTGTCAAAATATCGAATGGTGATGCTATACCTGTCAAAGGCGTGGGTAGTACCAACCTACCAAATGGGTTGAAAATCGATCATGTTTTAAATATTCCGGATTTCAAATGCAATTTACTTTCAGTTAGTAAACTCACGAAAGATTTAAATTGTGCATTGATTTTTTTTTCCAGATTTTTGTGCTATGCAGGACTTAGCTTCGAGGACTCTGATTGGGATGGGTAGGCGATACAATGGTCTATACTACATGGAGCCAGTCAAGAGTGGTGGTACGACGTTGGCAGCAATTGTTGATTTAAGTACTTGGCACCGAAGACTAGGTCATGCAGCTTCCTCAAGGTCTGATTATTTTAGTAATTTTTTTGGTAGTGAAATAAAGGAGGATGAACATTGTGATTCTTGTTTTAAAGCAAAGATGACAAGACTCCCTTTTTCATTTAGTAGTATTCAGTCATTAGCATGTTTTGATTTAATTCACTGTGACATTTGGGGTGCGTATAAGACTCCTTCTTTTTCGGGTGCAAGATATTTTTTTATCAATTGTTGATGATTTTAGTCGAGGTGTTTGGATTTTTCTCATGAAATATAAGTCAGAAGTGTCTAAGTACTTGACTATGTTTTGCAACATGATTCGAACTCAATTTGGAACGCAAATAAAGAGAGTTCGGGGTGATAATGGTCTTGAATTCCAATCACAACAAATGATAGCATATTACAATGAGCATGGCATGATACTTGAAACTTCTTGCGCGGACACAACTCAACAGAATGGGGTAGTGGAACGAAAACATAGGCACATCTTAGAGGTTGCTAGGGCCTTACGTTTTGAAGCAGGGTTACCAAATAAATTTTGGGGTGAATGTGTTTTGACAGCTACTTACCTTATAAACAGATTACCCACAAAACTTTTACAAAATAAAACCCCATTTGAAGTCATTTTCAAAAAGAAGCCCAAATATGACCATCTTCGTACTTTCGGCTGCCTTGCTCATGCCAAAGATAATAAAAAAGGGGGAGACAAGTTTGATGTTAGGGGACGTCAATGCATTTTTGTTGGGTACCCATATTCTCAAAAGGGTTATAGGATGTTTGATCTCGAAAGCAAACAGATTTACACCTCTCGTGATGTAAAATTTGTTGAAAACAATTTTCCGTTCAAAAACATGCCATCAAAACCCTCTGTAGATGGTTCAGCTGTTCGTAGAGAATTAGTTTGGGAGGAGGAACTCAGTATGTTTGATGCTACAGAAGAGAAGTGTGATCATTCACCTCTTATCTTGGCCGAACAGTCAGTTACACATTCAGATGATCAGCAGGTTGCGCATTCGGATGATCAGCAGGATGAGCAGTCAGTTGATCGGTTAGTTGAGCAGACAAGCACACAGGCAACTGGGCAAACAATTGAACACAGTCAGAATGATGAACCACGTCGTAGTGATCGAGCCAAGAAGCAGCCCAAACATCTTGCAGATTATGACGTGACTCTACCTGGCTCCATAGACCATTCGTCACCTACTCCCAATTCAGAAACCTCGGAGGTATATCCATTGGCACAGTTTGTTAATTATGATCGTTTTTCCCCTAATCATAAAGCTTTCTTAGCGTCCATCACTTCACGTGATGAGCCTAAATATTATTATCAGGCAGTGAAGGATGCTCATTGGAGGGAAGCAATGAAAAAGGAGATCCACGCTCTTGAACAAAATGAGACCTGGACACTTGAAGCGTTGCCTCCGGGAAAGAAAGCAATAGACTCTAAATGGGTCTACAAGATAAAGTACATGCCAAATGGAGATGTGGAGAGATACAAGGCTCGGTTGGTGGCAAAAGGTTTCACTCAGATAGAAGGCATAGACTACCATGAAACGTTTGCCCCCGTCGCCAAATTGGTAACTATGAGAAGTTTGTTGGCCGTGGCAGTCAAGAAGGATTGGATTATTCATCAACTCGATGTTAATAATGCCTTTCTGCATGGTGACTTGCACGAAGATGTCTACATGAAGGTGCCTCAATGATTTGCTAAAGGTGGTGATAACAGGGTTTGCAAACTACACAAGTCACTCTATGGACTTCGCCAAGCCTCCAGAAATTGGTATCACAAGTTCACGAGAGCTCTACTTGATATTGGGTTTCGCGAGTCCAGAGCGGATCACTCTCTTTTCATTTTCAAATTAAAAGGTACCTATGTAGCAGCCCTCATTTATGTTGATGATGTCCTGTTTGTGGGGAATGATGCTTCCAAAATTTCTGAAGTAAAAACATACCTCGATGGCAAGTTTAGCATCAAGGACCTCGGACCTCTCAAATATTTTCTAGGGATTGAGGTTGCACGATCTACATCTGGAGTTGTCCTCAGTCAGCTCAAGTATACTCTGGATATCTTGGAGGAATGTGGTTTACAGGGAGGTCGCCCTAGTGATTTTCCAATGGAGCAGAACCTTCGTCTCAATACCGTTGATGATTCTACTCTCATTGATGCTTCTCAGTTTCGTAAACTCATTGGTCGTCTTCTTTACTTGACCGTTACTCGGCCTGATATCCAATACTCAGTTAATGTTCTGAGCCAATTTATTTATGCTCCTCGTCGTAGTCATATGAATGCTGCCTTTCGCATCCTTCGCTTTCTCAAGAACACGGCTGGACAAGGCATTTTTCTACCTTCTACTGGAAACTTAGTTCTGGAAGCATATTGTGATGCCGATTGGGGTGGCTGCCCAATGACCTGCCGTTCTTGCACCGGGTATTTATGTCTCTTGGTGGGGCACCTATATCTTGGCGTACCAAGAAACAATCCGTCGTTTCTCGCTCATCTGCCGAAGCTGAATACTGTGCTATGGCAACCACGGTTAGTGAATTGTTATGGCTTCGACGGCTTCTCAAAGACATTGAAGCTCCACAATCACATGCCACGGCACTTTACTGTGACAACCAGGCCGCAAGACATATTGCTAATAACCCTGTTTTCCATGAGCGTACAAAACATGTAGAAATGGATTGCTATTTCGTTCGAGAACGCGTCGAGTCTTGTGATATTTCCCCACGCAAGATTTCTACAGAAAATCAAGTTGCTGACCTTTTTACGAAGGCATTAGGTGCAGCACGTTTCCGCTTTCTTGTTGGCAAGTTGGGCATTCGTAACTTACATGCGCCAACTTGAGGGGGAGTGTAGGATATACACGGTTCATACATATCTTCACATATGTATGTCCCGATCATGTATATCTTCTAATATTTTGTAGAGTTTGTTACCTTTTGTATTTGATATCCTTTCCTTATTTTTAGGTTCCAGAATATTCATAAGTCAGTATATATGTAATCCTCCTCTGTATACAGAAATTAATCAATGAAAACAAAGTTATTCCATTGCCTTTCTCTCGTTTTCTTCAGACAATCCCATTACTTAAAAATTAAAATATCAACTTTGAAACATTGCGGCAAGCAGAGGATGAGATGCAACCTGAAATCTTCAAGATGTCTTTATTAATACAACTAGAAGGGGGAAAGGGATAGAAATACAGAACTTCAGTCTTTAATCCAATATATTACTGGAAGGGAGAATAAACAAAGAAGATTACATCTTGTCCCATGGCCTAATGTTCCAATGTAATACAACTGGAAGGGAGAAAGGGATAGAAAATAGACTTGAAAGATTGAGAAGCCAAGGGACGGAATACCTTGTTGCAGCGTCGCTAAATCAAGACTGGTGGTGCCGTTGTGGGATGGATTGGAGTCAGCGGCAGCGACGCTAACCCTAATCTGTCGCGAGGAAGAAACCGAGAGGCAGAGAGAGAGAGAGAGAGAGAGAGAGAGAGAGAGAGAGAGAGAGAGAGAGAGAGCGATTGTGTTGTTGTGTTAGAACTGAGAGGCTAAGAGTTAGGGTTAGTGGGTGTGGGTTGGGGTGGGTTGGGTTAGGGTCAATTAAGTAAATAACACACACACACACACACACACACACACATATATATATATATATATATCCTTTCTCATACGGATCCATCCGTACGGACTTGGGAAAAAAACCAACGCAGACTGAAAAAAAAAACACTTTCATTCTTTGCCAAACTCCCCTGCGATCTCTTTTGTAATTCCTCCATAGCCTGCCGTCATCGTCTCCACTCGAAAGATCCGACAAGTTTCTCGGTCTGACAAACGCCTCACAAATACCACCGCCGCCATGAATTTCTCAACAAGATCCGACAGAATTCCACCAGAGTTTATCGCTGTTGTTCTTCAATTTGTTGATGCATTTTCCTCAACTTAGATGTCGAGCAGCCAGAAAGGACATTAAGAAATTTAAACGAAGGAAAGAGATCAAGGATATTAAATCCCCCAGAAGTGGATACAAACTTCTTAATGATGTCTAGAAGCATATCTTGGTCCTTTGATCGATTGCCAACTGAAGCTCTACAAACAAGCACATTTTGCAAAGTGTAGATGATTTCAGTAAAATCAACTGGCAATCCAGAAGAGTTTTGAATGGTTTCAACAAGAGTCTGGGGCTCTTCCTTGCGTATAGATTGAAAAGCGCGGACCTAGGAGGCACCTAAAAGCTCCTCCTTGCAAATTTTGCGCATCTGTGTCCAGTAGTTCCCATAGGGACAAAATTCAACGACTATATGATCGTAAATTAAACATGATTTTGGTAGCTACCATTCCGGCCCTGTCTGCGAATGCAGGATCATTGGTTGAGAGCACCTCCTTGGCCAGTTGAGGGGAGGATATGACGACTGAAGAAATTTCGCCAAGTTTTAGATGAATGATGGGCCCATATTTCTTAGCCATGGCAGTGAGAGCATGGTGTGGCCAGGGTTGGCCCTGTACATTTTGAGGCCCTAGGCAAACTATTTGGCTTGGGGCTGGGATTCTGCTGGTTTTGGGCTGAGAAAAGCCCAGATTGGGACTTCCCTTGCAGGGAAAAAATATGTCTATGCTAAGGCTCGAACATGGACCAAGTTGTTAACTAGGATTTTATGCAATCTGCATTACCACTACAATTAAGCTTCTTGATGTGTATATTTTGTAAACTTTATATATATAATAAAACATAAATTTTGGGGCCCTTAATATTGGACAAAATTCGGAGGCCCTAGGCGACGGGCTCACCCGTCTCATAGCAGGGCCGGGCCTGGGTGTGGCTGTGAACCAATGTCAAGGAGGTTGCCTATAATTTGTACTCCCTCCGTCCCAGACCAATAGTTCATCTTTCCCTTTTGATCCGTCCCAGACCAAGAGTTCATTTCCATAAATGGCAAGTTTTTGAATATATTTATACCCTTATCAACTCCATATATTTACAAAAAAACCATTCATTATACCCTTATACATTCCCTCTCCTATTCTCTATCACACATTTAACTACTATTCTTCCCACTCATTCTCTCTCCTATTAAATATTTTTAACTTTTACATTCTCTCTCCTATTCCCTACCACATATTTAACTTTTACATTCTCTCTCCTATTCCCTACCACACATTTAACTACTATTTCCTATCCCACATTTAACTTTTATTCATTTTTTAAAAAATTTCTTAAGAAACGTGAAATCCACTTCATATACCCATGGTCTGGGACGGAGGGAGTAGTACGTAAGTTTGTGATTCTTAGTTGAGTAGGTCTAGGGAGAAACGTGTTTCTCCATAAGTTATGGAGAAACGGGTTTCTGGATATCCAGAAGCTTTAGGATTGATATCCAGAAGCTTTGGGACGGATACCCAGAAAAAAGATTTGAGACCAAATTCAAGGCCAAGACCAAATTTCTGATCTGGATATCACTTTCACAAGGTTCTGAATATCCAGAACATTGAATATGGATATCCAGAAGCCTTAAAACTTATATCCAGAAACCAATTCTAAATTTCTGGATATTACTTACATAAGGTTCTGGATATCCTTTCAAAGAGTTCTGGATATCCAGAAGCTTTATAATTGATATCCAGAAACTTACCAAATGATATCCAGAAATATTTAATAAATTTCTGGATATCCTTTCAAAAGCTTCTGGATATCCTTTCAAAAGGTTCTGGATATCCAGAAAGGAAAAGGCAAGCTCCCAACATCATAAGCAAAGAAATTAACAGAGCAGAATACAATATACGCATGTAAAAGGGATCAGTCCTAGTTCATGGTTTTCAACAAGATAGCATAGTATGAAAACTTGCTATTCAGTCAACCATTAATTGAATATCATCGTCGGCAGCAAACTCAACAACCAACAAAATTAAAGAATCAGATCTTCCCATTCAGATAAGAATCACCATACTCGGACTGAATTTTGGGTTTTGTTCCTTAAATTGGTCCAATGAATTTTGTTTTGAGAGGTCGCCGGCGATTGGTGAGGAGGGAGCGAGCTCCGGCAATGGGCTAGGTGAAGAAGACGACTGGGGCGGCTATGGTGAAGGAATTGTTTGCGTACAGAGAGAAGGTTGGATTTGTGCGTTTAGAGAGAGAAAGGGTGTGAGTCTCCGTGTGTCCTCTTTTGCAAAATGAACTATGGAAAAAACCCGTTTCTCCGTAAATTATGGAGAAACACGTTTCTCCCTAGATTTTGTGTTCTTAGTTGTAAGAAAAACATTGGAATTTGAACATTTCGTCTGCAAAACTGTTACTCGAAAATGAATGAATCAACTAATTTTTGTGTGATCTTATAAAGGCTTAGTTGGAATTTAGGGTGAATATCATAATCTTTACTACCATCAAAAATCAACAAATTGAAGAACAACAGCGATAAACTCTGGTGAAATTCTGTCGGATCTTGTCGAGAAATTCATGGCAGCGGTGGTATTTGTGAGGCGTTTGTGAGGCCGAGAAACTTGTCGGATCTTCCGAGTGGAGACGATGACGGCCGGCTATGGAGGAATTACAAAAGAGATCGCAGGGGAGTTTGGCAAAGAATGAAAGTGTTTTTTTTTTTTTCAGTCTGCGTTGGTTTTTTTCCCAAGTTCGTACGGATGGATCCGTATGAGAAAGGCTCTGTATATATATATATACTAGTAAAAGCCCGTGTCCGAGGACACGTGTTTTTTTTTTTTTAATTTAAGAAAAAATTTTATTTTTTTTAAGGGCAAAATGGGAAAGGGACAACTTAGTGAGGGCAAAATGAGAAATTTGGCATCTGACACTGTTCATAGAACTGTTCATGGCCACACTGCCATTTATACTATATACTCCCTCCGTCCCAGAACAATCTTCACACTTTCCCTTTTGAGCGTCCCAAAACTTACTTCACACATTTAAAACTTACCTAAAATGGAAAGGAATCTTTACTATTCCCTCCACTCATTCTCTCTCCTACATTATTTTAATACTCACAACACCATTATAATTTACTATTCCCTCCACTCATTCTCTCTCCTATTTTATTTTCACACTCACAACATTTTCAATATAATACTCCCTCCTTAAAACCCGTGCAAACAGTGTTTGTGAATTAAGCTCCGGGACGGAGGGAGTATATATATATATATATATATAATTACAATTGGTACTCGGTATACCAATCAATTTAAATTTCTGTACCGAGTACCAACCAATTTGACATAATTGATACGATAATACCGTACCAACATTTCGGTATACCAATTGTCACGTACCAATTATAATTGGTACAGTTGGTACACGAGTTGATTGGCACAGAATGAAAATTTTTGCCAACCCTAGTAAATTCACGACAAATTTATTCGGGCTTTTTTTCTCATCAAAATGAACATTCATCTAGGAATGAATGGACTATTTTGTTGAAAAGAGCAGATGACGGACTTTTGTCACTAAATTATTTGGTCATAAATTTAATAGAGGGACGTAATTATGTTGTAATCAAATATAAATACTTCCTCCGTCCCAATATTTAGTTCACCATTTTGATCCTGGCATGCAAATTAAGGTTGAAGAAAATGTTGTGAGTGAAATAGTAAAATAGGAGAGAGAATGAGTGGAGGAAATAGTAAATTTGAAAAGTGTTGTGAGTGTAATAGTGAAATAGGAGAGAGAATGGGTAGAGAAAATAGTAAAGATTTTTTGCCAAAAAAGAAAAAATGAAGCTTTAAATAAGACACCCAAAATGACAAAAGGTGAAGTTATTAATGAGACGGAGGGAGTATAATTTAAAGGTGACAACTTATGAATTCTTTACAAGTTAATTACTCGTAATTGTTTAATTGTTTAGGAGTTATCTGTCTGTCGTATTTAATTAAAAACATCAACAAAATCATTTAATTAAAAACATCAATAAAATCATAACACATTATTTTATAAATTAAATTTTATAATACTTTGTAACTTTACTATCACTAACCAACATTATTGCATTCATTGATTGATAGTTTATGAATATTCTAATGGCCTTTTATCTACTTCCTTCCTTCGTTTCAATAAAAGCTTCACTAATTTTAAAAAAGGGCGTCCCGTTAGAAGCTTCACCTTTCCTAAAATGACAAAGAATCTTTACTATTCTACCAACTCATTTTCTCTCCTATTTTACTATTACACTCACAACATTTTTCAAATTTACTATTTCTTTCACTCATTCTCTTTCCTATTTTACTATTACACTCACAACATTTTCTCCACCCTTAATTTGCATGTCAAATAAAAATGTTAGAAGCTATTATCGAGACTAAGGGAGTATATAGGATCCATTGTGATTAAGATAAAGAGGCGGCAGTGTTGGGTCCATTTTTTGGTTGGTTGGATGTCTTTGTTATGGGTAGTTTATTTATTTATTTATTTATTTATTTATTTTTAAGGAGGAGGGTGATTGTGTTGGTGGTGGACCAATTAATTTCCCAAGTCCCCAACATGATTTCATTATATTAGTCTAAATTATAAATTACTAGCACATGTTCGTGTCCAAGGTCACATAATTTTTTTTAAAATTTTTTTTTAATTTTTTTTTTTAAATTAAAAAAAGATTTTTTAAGGGCAAAATGGAAAAGGAACAAAATAGTGAGGGCAAAATGAGAATTTCGACTGTTGAAACTGTAGCAAGAACTGTAGCAAACACGGGTCTCATTTATACTATAGATTTGATTGGGAATGGGTTGAGCTCTAGAAATAAATATAACCAGTGTTAACAACTTTGTGCCAGGGTGATGCGTGCAAGACTTATTTATTTCGGATGTGAGATATGTGTTTTAACATGTCCACTCGTAAATAGCTAAATTTTGAGCTTACGTATGAACTTGAACTTGGACTTGAACTTGAACTTGGACGGTGTGATGGCAATGAGACGAGCGACTCATAATTTTTATATATTATGTACAACAATTGTTTATTTCTGAAATGAGATAAGTGCTTCAACTATAATCATTCCCGGCTCATTAGTCGGCATCCAAACGTTTGGATAATGCTGATTCAAACTAAAAAAAAAACTTGTGCCGGATTTGTCTTTATTTAATTTAATTTTGAGCAGTAATAATATTTATTTATTTATTCATAAAATTATTTTTGAATTTGAAAAGGAAAAGGAAAAGGAAAAAACTTTTGAAGTCGCTTTTGTAAACGAGCTGAAAATATCAGACAGAAAAATAGACCGCGTGATGATAAAATATTAAAAATAATAAATCAATTGTCGGTCGGCTCGTGCAACGCGGATGCATAATCATTTATCTCCATTTATTTTTACCATCTCCATTCTCAAGAGATTAGAAGAAAAAAAAAAAACTCCCTATGTTCGTAAAGTTGTGGTTAAAGTTTCAGTGAATTGATCATGAAAATTAAAATGGGACAATATTTTTGGGACAGAGAGAGAATTAAATATTCTTCCATTTTGAAATGATGTTTTTAATTACATTGAGTTAAGTGAATTTTAAATAATAATTTATATTAATTTAATTATTATAATGAAAATTAAAATATTATTATTGATAAACCATTATAAATATTATCGATATAGCTTTTATTAAAATAATTAAATTAATCTAAAATTATTATTCAAAGTTAATTGAAAAACGTCTTTTTAAATGTGCGGTGACATTTTTGTAAATAATTTGAACTTTTAAAAAAAATGTGCGATGACATTTTGTAAATAAACAGAACTTCTCAACAACATCTGACAATCTTCTACACGCAAACTGAACCTTTGTAAAACGACAACTGTTCATTTTAAACACTACCACTATCATTTTTTAACACTCCATTTATAAAAACATCAAATGCCTCTTTGATGGCTTAAGTGTTGATATCCAGAATATTTGTTTGGCCGTAAAGTTTCACTTATTTACAAATTTTTTTTATATCGATCTAAAAAGTTCTGGATATCAATCTCAAAACTTATAAATATTCAAAAACATTTAACACTAATATATAGAATGTTTATTTGTCATGACATTGTTCAAATGTGTTTTTTAATTCATATCTAGAAAACTTTAATATTGATATCATAAGTCTTTAATGTTGATATCTAGAAGCATTTAATGTAGATACCCAGAAGGTTTGTTGATCACACCTTGTTTAAATATACTTGTTAATTTATATCTAGAAAACTTTAATATTGTTATCAAGAACCCTTTAAGCTTGTTATCCAGACGGTTTGTTGGTCATACCTTGTTTAAATATGCTTGTTAATTCATATATATAAGACTTTGATATTATTCTCTAGAACCATTTAAACTTGATATCTAGAAAATTTGTTGTTAATAACCTTGTTCAAATATGCTTGCTAATTAATATCCATAAGGTTTTAATATTGTTATCCATAACCTTTTGAGTTTGATATTTAGAAGGTTTGTTGGCCATGGCCTTAGCCACGACCTTGATTTCACCGCGCGCAAAGTTTTGGTTATTTACAAAAATGTCACCGCGCACAAAGTTTCCTTTATTTACAAAAATGTCACCGCCCATTTAAAAATACGTTTTTTTTTTCTAATCACTAAGTTTTTTTTCTAATCATTTTTCCCTAGATTTCAATATATATATATATATATATATATATATATATCATGGAGGGAGTAAAGGTTTGTTTAGCAATTCGATAATAAGTCATAGCACCAGAATTGAGAGAGTAATATTTGCTTCCATACTATCCATTTAGTTTTTATTTTCTTTTTTTTAATGATGTTACTTTGATTAATTGCATCTTTTACAAAATTATTAAAAAAGATACATACCTAAAATGGAAACTTTTTGATATTTTTATTTATGAGACTCACTTGTTATACACACAATAATTTTCCAATTACTATTAACTATTTCACCTTCTCTCTCATACCTTACTTTTAAGGGTTAATTACAAATTAGGGCCTGAAGTTTCACATGAGGTCCCCAAGAGGGGCCTGACTTTTTTTTTTTAGCGATTTAGGGCCTGACTTCATATTTTTTTATTAAATCAGGGCTTTTTGACGAACTTCATCCAAAAATCCGTTAAGTTAAAGAAAAGTTAACGAAGGGACTAGTTTGTAATGATTATTAGTTTTAAGGGGTCAAATGCAAAGTTTAAATATAAATTGTTCAAAATTTATTTCTTTTTCCAAAATAATTAATATTATCTTAATTCTAAAATAATTAATATCCGGAATAAATATATGTAATGTTCGTAAAAAAATATTATTATTTTTTTACTTTTTATGTCACAAAATAATTAATGTTCATAACATATAATGTATTAAAAAAACTGAAAATTTTAATCATTTAATATAATGTTAATATATTATGAATATTAACTATTTTTTTAACATAATAATAAAAAATAAATTAATTTTATTTTGTGACATAAAAAGTAAAAAAAATATTTTTTTTCAAAACTATAAATTATTTAATATAATTTTAATATATTACGAACATTAACTATTTTTTAACATAATAATAATAATAAATAAATAAATTTTGTTTTGTGACATAAAAAGTAAAAAATATATTTTTTTCAAAAATATTAATTATTTAATAAATGTTAATATATTACGAAAATTAACTATTTTTTAACATAATAATAATAAATAAATAAATTTTGTTTTGTGATATAAAAAGTAAAAAAAAACATTTTTTTCAAAACTATTAATTATTTAATAAAAGGTTAATATATTACGAACATTAACTATGTTAAAAAATAGTTAATGTTCGTAATATATTAAAATTAATTAAAGAATATCATTGTTCCCAGGTGGAGTATAAAAGTGTTTTGACCTATTTTAGGTCAATACCCCTCCTTCTCCAAAGACTCCCCTCCCCACTCGAAAATTGACTTTTGTTAAGGGTTTTAACCCTTCCTTAAAATCCTGGTTTAGAAAAATTTAAGCTATTAAACTAGCGCTCCTTAATTTGATTTTTCATTCCTTCTCGGAATTTCAATATTGTTCTCTGTTCTTCTTCGTTCTAAGGATTTAAGGGTTTGGGTATGGAGGATCCCACCAATTCAAGCTGTTTGTTGGAGGGATTTCTCGGGAGACAACGGAGGAGGCACTCAAGGAACACTTTGAATTGTATGGAACGGTGCTAAAGATAAATTAAATAAAATTAATTTATTTTTTTATTATTATGTTAAAAATGTTAATGTTCGTAATATATTAACATTATATTAAATAATTAAAATTTTCAGTTTTTTTAATACATTATATGTTACGAACATTAATTATTTTGTGACATAAAAAGTAAAAAAAATATATTTTTATTTTTTTAATATAAAAATTAAAAAACATATATTTATTTCGGATATTAATTATTTTAGAATTAAGATAATATTAATTATTTTGGAAAAAGAAATAAATTTTGAACACTTTATATTTAAACTTTGCATTTGACCCCTTAAAACTAATAATTATTACAAACTAGTCTCTTCGTTAACTTTTCTTTAACTTAACGGATTTTTGGATGAAATTCGTCAAAAAGCCCTGATTTGATAAAAAAATGTGAAGTCAGGCCCTAAATCGCTAAAAAAAAAAAGTCAGGCCCCTCTTGGGGACCTCATGTGAAACTTCAGGCCCTAATTTGTAATTAACCCTACTTTTAATACTCACAATGCTCACTTTATTATACGTTATCTTTAATTTTCGTGAAAGACCCCTTTTATGTTTTTTCGAAAGAGAACGGAGGGGGGAGTATGTTTTAGAAATGAGGTAGTATGACTTTTTCACAAGATGAAAATGGTAAATGAAAATACAAGAACTCCCTCCATTTTTAAATGAATGTCCATTAAAATAAAATTTCAATGCATGTTCAATATTTTTGTGAAGTTACAAAATTGTCCATTGTAAAAATAGGCTTCAATCTATACTCGCAATTATGGGTGTTTATGTTACTAAAAATTGCTAATGTAACATAAATACACATTTATGTTGCTAAAAATTTGCTAATAAGTCAAATACTTTCAAAATTAAAAATGAAAATTTATTTATGAAGAGGATGAGTATTTCTATTTTTTTTTTTTTTTGATATCCAGGTTTTTCAGCTTCGTCGGACTAAGTCCTGGACCACCAGCCTCTCAGTGACTAGCGGAGGTAAACCGCGAAATATATCCGAGATAGTCACGATGTCAGCACTCCTTATACTCCTACTCCTGGCTCCAAAAAAACTCTCCTACATGACACTTATATCACCAATTAATTGGCTGATCAAGCAATGCTACATTATCCCAAGGGACTATTATTGTTGTTATTATTAGTGGTACAACTTGAAAAGGTTGTACGGATATGAATGGCTAGCATTTGTTTGGAGGTTGGAAATATATAGGTTATTAATCAAATAATTGAGGAGAAAAAGATAAAGGCGTGTGTGTGTCATTCAAGTCTCAAAATCATATGGGATGTCCAACTAGTGTTAGTGTATTTCCTTTAGATTAATTAGGCTATACTCCATCCGTCCGTTCCGTGAATTTAAACTTATTTCTTTTTTTATTCGTCTCATAAGTGTAAACTTTTCAAAAAAAGACAAAATTTTATATTTTTATACTCAATAGGACGCATTTGTCATACTAATAACAATAATCCTTTTACTATTACTCTCACTTTTTCTCCCTCATATTTTATTTTTCATACTCACAACACTTATTTCTAGAACTGTCAATACGGGCTGGTGGGGTGAGGCGGGCCTAATCCGTCAAAACCTGCCACTAAACGGGGAGGGGCGGGCCAAATTCCTGATGGACTGAAAATATGTCAATCAAACCGAACCCGCCTTGGATTAGTGGGCCAGGCGGGCCAATGCGGACCAAGCCAATAAATGAAATTTTATCATGAATTAGGATAGCATTAATTAGCTTAATTAACTTTGTTTAGTTTTTAATAACGGTAATAAAAAATCCGATTCACCTTTTTGCAGCATGCAATAAAAGGTTGCTATTTCATACAACAGTAAATATTTGCAATTCATAAAACTAAGAAATCAATTTCTCGGGTAAGAAAGGCCTAAAGAGAGATGCCTAATCAAAAGAATCTTTTATTTCCATAATGTTTGTTTTTATGTTCAACTAGATTGACTCTCGTGCTATGTACGGGACGTTACTATATATTCAAAAAATAAAAAATTGAACTAAAATAAATTAAAAATTAAATTTGTTTATACATTATAGAATACTTTCTTAAATGCTACATTGTCAGTACATAAAAATTAGAAATCAATAAAATAGAAATAAAACAGAAATCATAAGAATTAGAGTAGAAATTATGCATTTCGCTATATACAATTCTGTAGTATTTTATCAATTAAAAAAATTAAATAAAACAGACGAACATGTTTATCATATACGAAATAAGTTATTGAAATCAGTTAAAAAAAGTGAAGATTAGAAATCTAGTTAAAAAAAGTGATATTTTATTTATTTTTGATAAAGAGAATTTTTGAAATAAAAACAAAAGATTTAGTCATACCAACAGGATAGTACAATTATCTAATAAGAATTAATATCATTATTTTTCAAATGAAAAATTTTCATTAACTCATGCTCGTACATCTAAAAAATCATGTCATATTGATTTACATTAACTCATTATGAACATAATTATGATATTTATTTTCAATTTAACTTATTTAATTGTTAGAAGAAAAAAAAATATTAACAATTTCGTTAAATGAAATTTTTTTTGGCCAAAACCCCCACTTCCTCATCAAACTCAACCCACTTCTTCCTCTCCCTCTTTTAAAATATCAATTTAAACTATCTTTATTTCTTCTAATATTGACACAAAATTCAATCAAAATTTTATAAGCACAAGAACTATATTACACCATCTAACTTATTAAATACATATATATTATTATTATATAAAATAACCATATATACTTTATAAATACACAATCATTTTGTTTGTAAAAATTCAACACCATTTCAACTCATCATCCTATATTTCACCACTTTTATATTATTTTATATTCTTTATATTTATTATTAGTAAAATTATTATAATAATTATTATTATTATTATTATTATTATTATTAACATTTAAAATTAAAAATAAATACTTCACACATATTTAATTTTTACAAAAAATATATAGAAAAATAAAAGACGAATTAACAAAGGATAATTAAGAAATTATATTTAAAAAAGAGGAGTTTTTTTTTTCTCTATCCAAATCAAATGAAAGAAGTCTCTATTTAAAGAGGAAAAAATTTATGAATTTATGTGAAAAAAAATTTAAAGAAAAATTAATTTATTATAAAAAAAATGAGGGTAAAGAAATCGGATAAAAAAATTGGAAATTCAGCCAGCCAATCAACGGGAGACATGTGTCAAAATTCTTTAAAAAAATGGGAAAATAACCTGCATGCACGCATCGTTGCGGCTCGTGCAGTACACGCCCCAGAGAAATATCGAAATTTCCTTCCCACAGATAGACGACAGATATGTCTAATGTTAAAAAAAAAAAAAAAACCCTAATGCATTCACGCGCCTCTTTAGGCCCGTGTAATTTACGGCTCTCATAATTTTAACCAATAAAAAAATAAGAAACAAAATAAATAATTTACTATCCACTTTATTTGGGTAATTGTTAATAAAAGTAATTTAATTTATTTCATAAAAATTGAGATTATAACTCATTTAGTTACTTGATATTTTGTTATAATGTGTTTTAGTGTGTGCGCACATGTGTATATTTAACATGATGTACAAAGCTTCTTAAATAAGCTACTCATTTTTAGTCATCTTTTTGCCCTCCATTTATTTTCAATTCTAACCAAGTACCTACAAATGTGCCCTCGTTTATTTTAAAAGTTATGCAAGTCTTTTTATATATAGAGAGAGATAGCGATTTATAACTAATTATTTGATACTTATTTTTAAAAATATATTATATTCACTTCTATTATGAGTTTTAAATAAATGAAAAAATTAAACCAAGAAACTAATCTAATTTTGGACTAAAATATTATTATACTAATTTTCTCATCTCTCAAATAAATGTCCAAGAACTAATTCAACAATTGTGTTAAATGAAAAAAAATTCCTCAATCCCTCCACTCCCTCATCAAACCCAATCCAACCCACTTCTTCATCACCCTCTTTTAAAATACCAATTTATACTATCTATATTTATTAAAATATTGACATGCACTTCAATCAAAATTTTAAAAATGATGACGATCTTTCCCGATATTCGCCTTTATTAATAATGTATTTACTATGCTTCAATTTTTTAAAATAAAATAAATAAATTGTTTGATGTATCGAATTAAAATAAACCCAATAACCATATCATCCCTTTCAACTCATTATCCTATACCCATCACTTTTATTTTATTTTATATTCTTTATTTTTTTAATTAGTAAAATTAATATTATGATCATTATCATTTATAATTAAAAAAATACTTCACACTTAAATAATTTTGACTCAAAACATATTGAAAAATGAAAAAGGATAAGTAACAAAGGATAATTAAGAAATTTATATTTTAAAAAAATGGTTTTTTTTTTTCTGTGTCCAAATCAAATGAAAATAGTCTCCAAAGAGAATTTTTTTTTTATGAATTTTGGTGTAAAAAAATTAATTTATTATAAAATAATTTAGGTAAAAGGAACGGGTAAGAAAAATTTCCAAATTCAACCAGCCAATAGGAGAACGCCAAGTGTCCAAACAAAAAAAAAATAAAACAAATTCATCTGCCTGCTCGCGACATTGTCGGCGCGTGAAGTAAACTCGCCGGTGAAATGACCAAAACACCCTTCACCACACGGATGACACATGTCCAAATTTACCAAAAAATATTAAAAAAATAAACAACCCAATCACAGCTTGCCACGGGTCATTTCAGTCGTTTTTTTTTTTTTTTGCAAGTTTTCCATTGCGTGAAATTACAAAAATGCCCCTCAAACCCCCTTTAATTACCACAATCTTCCTTTTATATATATAGATATATAGATATACATATACATATATATATACATATAGATTCCCCAAATCCTCCACTCCCTCATCAAACCCAACCCACTTCTTCCTCTCCCTCTTTTAAAATATCAATTTATATTACCTTTATTTCTTATAATATTGACATACACTTCAATCAAAATTTTAAAAATGATGGTCATCTTGCCCGACATTAGTTTTTATTAATACACAATTTTTTGAGACAGATAGAAAATTCGACAATTTATTAATACTTTATTTTCTATGCTTCAAAATTAAAAAAAAAAGATTAAATAAATTATTTGATGTATCGAACTAAAATAAACCCAATAACCATATTACCCCATCCAACTAATCATCCTATACCCCACCATTTTTATTTAATTTTATATTATTTATTTTTATGATTAGTAAAATTATTAATATTATTATCATTTATAATTAAAAAATATACTTCACACTTAATTACTATTCACTAAAAAGATATTGAAAAATTAGGATGAAAAATTAAGAAATTTATATTTAAAAAAAAATAAAAATTTCTGTGTCCAAATCAAATGAAAATAGTTTATATTTATAGAGAATTTTTTTAAATGAATTATGGTGTAAAAAAATTAATTTATTATAAAACAATTGAGGTCAAATAAATGGAAAAATAAATAAAAAATCGAAATTCAAGAAGCCAATGAACCGCCGCCAAGTGTCCCAACAAAAAAAAGGAAAATATCTCTGCGTAAATGTGCCTCGATCGACGCGAATACGAAGCGCGCCAAATTTTCACCCTATCACGGCATGCCACAACAAATTTGCTCCACCTATTTTTAGTTATGCCACAATATGAAATGGCTTACACTTCAATCAAAATTTTAAAAATAATGATCATCTTTCCCGATATTCGTTTTTACAAATACACAAATTTTTTAGACGGATAGATATTCAACAAATTTATAAATAGTTTATTTACTATGCTTCAAAGGTTTTTTTTTAAAAAAAAAATAAATAAATTGTTTGATCTATCGAAATAAAATAAACCCAATAACCATATTACCCGATCGAACTAATCATCCAATACCCCACAAGTTTTAATTAATTTTATATTCTTTATTTTCAAGATCAGTAAAATTATTAATATTATTATCATTTATAATTAAATAAAATATTTCACACTTACTTACTTAATTTTCACTAAAAATATTTTAAGAAATTAGAAAGGAAAATTAACAAAGGATAATTAAGAAAATTATATTTAAAAAAGAGAGTTTTTTTTGTGTTCAAATTAAATGAAAGAAGTCTCTAATTAAAGAGAAAAAAAAAATTATGAATTTTGGTGAAATTTTTTTTTAAAAAAAAAATAATTTATTATAAAATAATTGAGGTCAAAAAAATAGGATTTTTTTAAAAAAATTTGAAATCCATCCAGCCAATCAAACGGCGACACATGGCAACATTTTAAAAAAAAAGAAAAGAAACAAATAGCATGATGAACGTGTCTTTGTAGGCGCGTGTTATACACGCGCCATGGAAAAGTTCAAATTGCCCTTCATCAAACGGCCGGCACTTGTCCAAATTGTTTAAAAAAAATTGCCACGTGACATTTTGGACTTGTTTATTGCACTTTTACCACCGCGTGAAATTACCAAAATATCCCTCAAAGGCAAAAAATTACCGCAACCTTGTTATTATATATAAATAGATATGCATTTCTGAAAAAAGATAAGACAAATTTCAGTGTTTATTTTGTATGTCATACAAATGAATAGTTATTTTGGTATTAACACAAATGAATAGTTATTTTGGTATTAACAGTGATCATCATGTCTTATAAAATTACTAGAATAAGCCCGTGTCCGGGACACGTTTTATTTTATTTTTTTTAAATTTTTTTTTTAAGGGCAAAATGGGAAAGGGACAAATGTATGAGGGCAAAATGAGAAATTCGACATATGATACTGTTCATAGTACTGTAGATAGTGGAGGTGTGATTTATACTATAAATATAGATAAAGAGAGAAAATGGTGTGTCATAACACAGTCTCTACATACACAAGTGATATGTCATAATATGGTATCTACACAGGTTACTCTACCCACCGTAGTTGGTGGAAAGTTTCCACCAATATATAATTATCATGTTCAATATAATTATTCTGTTGTTCAGCACGTTTGATAAATTTACAAATAAAAATATGCAGATAAAAAGTGGAATGAATGACATAAAAAAAAACAAGTTGTGTCCGTAATATTATATGTTACTTACGGCTAGAGTTGTCAATACAGGCTGACGGGGCGGGGCGGACCCAACCCGCCAAAACCCGCCACTAAGCGGGACGGGCTGGCCCAAATTTCTGGCAGGCTGAAAATACGTCAACTCAACCTACCCCTATTGCATGGCGGAGCGGACTGGCCCGATGGGCTAAACCCAAATTGACGGCTCTACTTATTTCACTTATTCTCTCTCATTTTATATAACTATTATTCCTTCTAAAATTTTGATCACTAGGATGAACAATTGGGTAAAAAGGGACACTTTATGCCCCAACTTTAAAGACTCACATTTTTTGCCTTTTTCAAGTTCCAAAAATATTGGCGGATCAGAAATTATTTAAATTATGTAAACAAATAACGCTAAAAAAAAATAACATCAACAATGAAGTTCAAACCCCCAGGCCACAAAGTTAAAAAACTCTATTTTTTCCACTGAGTTAGGCAAGCGCAAGATACATAATTAACAAGTGCGCCATGTGTAAATATTTTTACAAAATGTGTATATATTCCTTCATTTTTTTAAGATTTCAAATTATAATTTAGTCACTCTAATTTCTTGAAGTTATTTATTATAAAAAAAATTAAAAATAATTTTATTATTTAAATTAATCGTAAATATTTTTTATTTTTATAATAGGATAATTATTTGAAACAAATCAAAATAAAAAGTTAAGACGGATATGTTAAAATTTATACAAAATACATGATAATAGAAAAGTCACACAATTTCAATAGCATTTTGGATTACAAATACATTATTTGATATTTTATCGTCTAAAACAAAAGAGAGGGTTCAATACGTAACAAGATTAAATCTTGGGTGATGCCCTAATATCGACTGTAAATTAAGAATTTTTCGGTTTTATGCAGGTATAAGAAGATGACTGAGACTAAGGTGCTTGGACTCTTTGGTTTACCAAAGAATCCAGAGCGGGGTAAACTAAAAAGTCTAGCCAGACCAGCCGAAAGTTGAGAGTTTCAGTCATCTACCATTTTATTAATAATATTATACATGAAAAATGAATCAAATTCAATAAACATGTCAAGGGGGAAAAGAAACTACTTACATATTAATGCAAGTTTCTTCTTCACTGATGGATGCCATCAAGGAATAATCCACATGAATAAATGAAAGAGAAGACAAATACAGGGAGTGACTAGCAGCAGCAGCATTTCTCACCTTTGCTTCAAGAGCTTCTCAGAGAAATGTGTAAAGATTATAATGTATGAGCATTGGCATAAGACACCGGCTAATCGATTCACAGGTGCACAGATATTTAGAACTAGTTTGATTCGGTTCTTCTCAATCTACAAAATGTAACGACCCTAACCAACCAGAATGTTTATTTTTGTTTGTCAAGAAAAACCAAAACATTGTTTTGGCCAACTAAGCTACTGCATTCAGAAAGAAAAGAAGATGTCATGGGTGAATTGGTAATTTTACTTCGTAGTTCTCCTCTGGAAGAAAGTTACTGATTGGATTAGGTCCCGAGTGTACCTCATGCAACTTCATCCTCTGCCCATTATTTTCCTCGAGAGCAAACTGAAATGAAGATCAAAGATACGAAAGATGAATGAAAAGAGAGAGTAATAAAAAAGATCAAGAGCAAATTTGAAAAGTTTTTGGTCATTCATTTTGGGACGGAGGGAGTAGTATTCTTACCTCAGCTTGCTGTTTTGTTCTTGAAGCTCGCAAGTTATCAATCTTAACATCTAGAAACAAAAACAATGTAGGTTGTCAGTGAACAGCATATTGGACGAATACACACAGGCGCAAAGAAAGAACAGTAACAACCTTCAATTGTCCTTGAGGGAAAAGTTGAAGGCAGAAACAGATAAGAGTTCAAGAGAATGAAGACAAACGCTGAACAGAGAGTCATCAATTCTTTTCTCCAAAGTGAACAAATTTGCACCTTATCACAACGATGGAGGGAGGGGGGGGGGGAAGAGAGAGAGAGAGAGAGAGAGAGTTTAGTTGAAGCAAGCACAGATCAATAAGAAAAAGTGAAGTAGCGTCAACTAGTGAATCATGAGAGGAGAAGTTGGGGTAAAAAAAAGTGATGCTATGCATGTGAACACGCTTAACTGATAAATATATTGATAAGCCAACAACAATGTGCTAATTATGAAGAGCATGTGCCATTCGGTCTTTGACAGCATCTTTTTATCAATGGCTAATCTTGGGTGTGTTAGCAAATCTTATCTCCCTATGCAACATGAAAAGTTCTCTAATAATGCTCTTTAAAGGGAAAAGGAGAAAAAAGGCAAAAGCAGAACAAGATTCTTCTTTAGTTCTTTCTTCTGGCTACAGGGTAAACTAAAAGGGATGGTGGTGAAATAATTGTGCATGGTAAAAGACACCACAATCCAATAATGCCGACAATCTATGCAGGCAACGACACAAACACCAATAGTGATCCTGATATAAAGATTTGGTATGATTTTCTTTAAACTATGTAAAGTTTGTAAATGATTTGATTCTCATTAGGGGAATTGTATTTGTATAGACTCAAAAACTTCAACCACAGTAAGGGAGAAATTAAGATTCAGCTTTGGTGAAAACATAAAGAAGCGAGGACATAGGCACTCATTATTAGCTGCGGCCATAAAAAAAATCCTATTATACCTCACTGAACATTTGTCATCTTGAGGCTGCTCAACATAGTCAAGTTGTTTTGGTTACAGAGGGTTCACTTATCGATGTAAAATATCGCTATTACTTGTACTCTTTTAATAAAGAGCAATAAACTGGGATATTCGATTTGACCAGATGAAGACCAATTACATCCCTTAAGCATAGACAAATAAATACGGTAACATCTTTAACACGCATAATTTATGTTTTAATAAAGAAATTGACCATGCTAGTTTTTATAATAAATTGAATACCACATAGACTGTTAAAATAGAACACGGCAATTGGGAGAAGCTTTTCTGTTGTCTTTCTTATTCACAAAACAGCCCTATTTATCAAACAAACGGCCAAGAGTTTGGCTGAACAAGGAATGTCGAAAGCCAAGAGTTTGGCTGAACAAGGAATGCTGAAAGCTACTGAACAAGGAATGTTGAAAGCTAGGCAAGCTAAGAGTCCTAAATTACAGTGGAGAATAAATATTGCCAAACTAATCTATATAAAGAAAATGAATATATACAATATCCGCACGCTAACACCCCCCCTCAAGTTGGAGCATGGAGATCCGTAATGCCCAACTTGCCAAGTAAGAAATCAAATTGTGATTTGCCGAGAGCTTTAGTGAGGATATCAGCGAGTTGGTGAGTAGTAGGGACATGAGTAATCATAATGTTATTTCGACGAATCTCATCGCGAACAAAATGACAGTCCACCTCGATGTGTTTGGTGCGTTCATGGAAAACCGGATTTTGAGCAATATGAATAGCCGATTGGCTATCACAAAAAATCTGCATAGGGGCAACCTGAGGGATTCCGAGAGTGAGCAACAATCCCTTGAGCCATTTCAGCTCACAAGTAGTAGCGGCCAAAGAACGATATTCGGCCTCTGCCGAAGATCGAGAGACAGTGGCCTGCTTCTTGGTTTTCCACGAGATCGGAGAAGAACCAAGAAACACAAAGTAAGCCGTCAAAGAACGACGAGTTAACGGACAACTTCCCCAATCAGCATCACAGTAGGCCTGTAATTGTAATTCAGAATCTGATTTGAGTAAGAGACCCTGACCCAAATTTGATTTCAAATAACGAACCACGCGTAAAGCTGCCTCCCAATGTTCTACGCACGGTTTTTGCATGAACTGAGCAAGGATGTGGACAGAATAGGAAAGCTCCGGACGAGTAATGGTGAGATAAATAAGGCGATCGATAAGACACCGATACTGCTCCGGAGAACCCATGGCATGATCACGAACGAGAGCTAATCGATGGTTCTGCTCAATTGGCGTGCCAGCCGGTTTGGCACCCAATAAACCAGTCTCCGATAATATGTCAAGTGTGTATTTGCGTTGACATATGAAAATACCGGTAGAATTGCGAGCAACTTCAATAACTAGAAAGAACTTTAGTAGGCCAAGATCTTTCATTCGAAAACATGTCTGTAAGTATGTTTTAAAATGATGAATAGCAGCGGAATCATTACCTCCAATGACAAGATCATCGACATAAACTAAAATGACCAGCTGAATGTCACCTTGTATAAGAGTAAACAAGGAATAATCAGATGTTGCCTGGTGAAACCCATAATTGGTGAGTGCCGTAGCCAATTTTGCAAACCAACAACGAGAAGCTTGTCGCAAACCATAGAGGGATTTGCGTAAACGACATACAGAGCCAGCCTCTCATGTTTCGAAACCTGGAGGAAGTTTCATATATACCTCCTCATCAAGATCCCCATGAAGAAATGCATTGTGGACATCCATTTGATGCAATTCCCAATTCTTCACGGCGGCCACTGCAAGAAAAGTCCGAACAGTAACAAGCTTAGCCGTGGGAGCAAAGGTCTCATTGAAATCCAAACCTTCAACTTGATGATTTTCAAAGATGACTAATCGTGCTTTATAGCGCTCAACGGAGCCATCAGCATTGTATTTGATTTTGTAGACCCATTTGTTACCAAGTGCCCTCTTTCCCTTAGGCAAATTTGTAATAGACCAAGTGCCATTATCCTCTAAAGCTCGAATTTCTTTAGCCATCGCATCACGCCAATGGGGATGTCGCATAGCTTCAGCAAAACTAGATGGTTCAGTGCCTGCAGTAACGGCAGCCAAGAAACTACGATGCGATACGGAAAATCTATCATAATTCACATAATGGGCTATAGGATAGCGCGTACCTGAAGAAGCCGAAGAGGAAGGATGAAGGAGTGAGGGACTGTGGTGAGCTGTATGTATGACGTGGTCTTGTAGACGAACCGAAGGGAACTTTTGTTGATGCCCACGACCAAGAGGTGAAGTCAAAGGTGCAGTCACAGGACCAGGAACCTCCGATGTAGCCGAGTCTTCCACAGGATTAGAAACTGAAGGACTCGCATTGAGCTGCCTCTCGGCTTCCTCAACCATCGGAAAGCGCCACGAGTGGGTCGGCATTCTCAACAAGAATTGGTGAAAAGCCATCTGGTTCATCAGGAGCCGGACAAGAAGTCTCCAGTGGGATAGAAGTTGGTGCAATACTTGAAAAGGGAAATTGATTTCAATAAATACCACATCTCGTGAAGAAAAAAATCACCCGTTTCAAAATCGTATAAGTTCCAACCCTTCTTTCCATAAGGGTATCCGACAAAAACACACTTCCTACTACGACTTGCAAACTTATCTTTGTCGCGGTTAAGAGTTTTACCATAACAAAGACAGCCAAAAACCCGTAGATGAGAAATAGATGGTGGACGACCAAATAACATTTCGTAAGGCGTCTTGCCATTTAAAATTGTGGTGGGAGTTCGATTAATCAGATATCCTATTTGTAAGGATACATTCACCCCAAAATCAGCATGGGAAGATGTGCTTGGAAGCGAAGAGCCCGTCCCACATTTAAGATATGCCTATGTTTCCGTTCGACACGCCCATTTTGTTGAGGCGTACCTACAATAGAGGTTTCGTGCAAAATACCAAGCTGATTGAAATATGTTGTTAATGAAGTAAATTCCGTACCGTTATCACTACGGATGTGCTTAACTTGTGTACCAAATTGTCTTTCAGTAAAAGCCATAAAATTTTTGAGAATTTGTGGCACATCATCCTTGCCCTTTAATAAATAAACCCAAACAGCACGGGAATAGTCGTCCACAATGGTTAAGAAATACTTTGCTCCACAAAAAGTAGCCTTTCTATAGGCACCCCACAAGTCACAATGAATTAAGTCAAAAATCGCATTTGCTTTATTCTGACTAGAAGAAAAAGAAACCCGGGTCTGTTTTGCCCGTAAACAAACATCACAGTGCATATGATCCTTATTGTCTATAATATCACCAATATTTAATTGAGAAAGTTTCTCTACAATCCTCATAGAAGGATGTCCTAACCTTTGATGCCACAACTCCGCATTTTGTAAACCAGTCAATTTATTTGTTCGAACCACCGAAGCTTCTTTTATAACATACAGTCCCTCACGTTCTTCACCCAGACCAATCAGCATCTTCGAAGTGCGGTCCTGTATAACGCATAAACGATCAGTGAATTGCAAAATATAGTGATTATCATGTGCCAGTTGAGAGACAAAGATTAAACTGCAATTTAAAGGAGGCACGAATAAAACTCTTTGAAGTAGCAGCTTTCCCAAAACTACCGCGCCTTTGGTAATAATACTGGACATGGGGAAATATTATTCAAGCTAATAAAATAATCAATGACTCCAGTCATGTGGTTTGTTGCTCCGGTGTCAAAAATCCATTGGAGAGATGCCTTACCAGAAAGCCTTGGGCTAGGAGTGGTTTTGTGAGAATGCAGCAAGGATTGTAATGTTGCCCAATCTTCAGTACTCAGATTTTCCAAACCCAACTTTTCTTGCTCTCCAATCCCACTGGCAGCCGTGCTATTTCCCGCAACTTGAGCCGCATTGACTCTCGCGTTTCCACCCCTACCACGACCTTGCTGACTACTGCGAGCCTTTCCACGACCTTGCTGCCCAGTTCCCCACCATTCCGGGTAGCCATGAAGACGATAGCATGTGGTAATATTGTGGCCTGGCTTTTGACAATGAGAACAATGTACTATATCACCATTTCGTTCCCTTCCTGTACCAGACAATTGTTGCGCTGCTGTAGTCTTCACAGCAAAGCTCATTGGCATTGAATCGCTGCGATCCGAAACCTTTGAACTAGTGTTCGTCTTCACTTGTTCCTGTTCGCTCACCCGCGAATAAACACGATTCATATTTGGAAGAGGGTCCGTTGCGATGATATTCGAACGCACAGTACTATAGGGCGCTTCATCAAGCCCCATCAGAAACTGATGAACCCGCTCCTCCTCACTTCTTTGCTCTAGCTTGGCGTTCAAATCACATTTGCAGCCATTACAGGAACACATGGGCATAGTATCGTAATCCTTAAGATCATCCCATATTTTCTTAATTCTGGCATAGTAAACCATAATGGTATCACCATTTTGTTTACAATTTGATACTTCTGTCTTCAATTGATGTATGCGTGCCCCATTCCGAACTGAGAATCTTTGTTGTATGTCGTCCCATAATTCCTTCGCCGTGTCCCTGTATGAAATGGTAGAACGAAGAGTTGGTTCGATGGTGTTAAATATCCATGAAATAATCATGGAATTCACCGAACCCCAGTCCTCGATTTCTTCTGAATCCTCTGAATCCTCTGCGGGTTCATTGACAGTACCGTCAATAAAACCATTCTTCTTCTTTGCCTTTAGCGAAGTTCGTATTGCCTTGGCCCATTCTTCATAATTTTGCCCTTTCAATTGGGTGTGTGTAATCAAAAGTCCAGGGTGGTCGCTCGCCGAGAGAGCAAACGGTGAGATGGCTTTCTTCCCATTTTTCCCGCTGCCAGTTGGAGCCGACATTGTGAACCCCTTAAAATATTTTAGAGATAGGCTCTGATACCATGTTAAAATAGAACACGGCAATTGGGAGAAGCTTTTCTGTTGTCTTTCTTATTCACAAAACAGCCCTATTTATCAAACAAACGGCCAAGAGTTTGGCTGAACAAGGAATGTCGAAAGCCAAGAGTTTGGCTGAACAAGGAATGCTGAAAGCTACTGAACAAGGAATGTTGAAAGCTAGGCAAGCTAAGAGTCCTAAATTACAGTGGAGAATAAATATTGCCAAACTAATCTATATAAAGAAAATGAATATATACAATATCCGCACGCTAACATAGACAAACAACTTTTGATTTACCAGAGTCACATTGAACATGACCGCAAGCACGTCGATCCATACTGAGTATCATTAAAAACCATACAAAGACAACAGTACCAGAACTATCAACTGTTAAGCTAAAATGCAAAAAGAACCAAGCAAAATGTTACTCTACCTTTTATTAATGTGCAAAGAGAGAATGTAGATAAACAACTTCCTCAAAGAGACTGCAGTAGATCCAAAACAGATTTTCTGTCAGGCATGCTCGGAATAGCTCCCTTCACTTGAACACAAAGGGAGGCTGCTGCGGCTGCAAAAGATTGAGCATTTTGTCATACAGACTGTATAAATGAGATAGAAATAGAAACTATGATAGCTTACCTGCAAATCTCAAGCACTCCTTTCTGGGTTTTCCCTCCACGAGAGCCACAGCATAAGCAGCAGTAAATGTGTCACCCGCTCCAGTTGTGTCAAGGACTTTTGGAGCTGCTATAATGGGTTGCTTGATGGGTTCTTCTCCTTCACAGAATAAGGCTGACCCTTTGGCCCCAAGTTTCACAAGAACTTGCTTAACACCCTGAAATTGAAAATAAGCATGCAGTCATGCCACGTGAAGAAACTCAAAGGTGCTAGTTAAGTAAGCACTAAGTAATGCGACGTTGAAACACTTGAGATGAGGATAGCAATCTTGCTATACAACACACAGTATCGCCAAATAACCTGATACAGGCATACTGCAACTACTGAAAGGCGTTACACAGTCAAACATTCATAATAGAATTAAAACTTCGAAAGCATATTTAGAGCTGGTTTAGATGGTAGACCTATAAATCTAGTTGTCCCCACTATGACAGTCCCACTTAAGAAAGTCAGTCTTCGAATATTTTGAGGTAAGTTATATTTAAGCTTAGAAGTGTTTGATTTCAAATTTGAACTCTTTGCATGAAATGAATGGACAATATAATAAATGTGGGTTGTCCTAAAAGACTAAGAAGGCCATCCTAAATGGGATGACAGAAGTACAGGTTATTTTGATAATAAAATTGTTCAATCCAAAGCTACAAAACCGTGTGAATGGCGAGTTACATAATAGACAATCCAAAGCCTGATAAGATACCAGAAGTGAAAACAATTGTGTCTGTGTATGAGTCGAGTGGGAGGGGTTGATAAAAATACTCATGCAATTATGAGTTAATGGCCAGCCCAATTGTGGTTCAGAGTTCAAATGGCATATAGATTTCAAACTTACTGACTGGTGACATTCAACCACAGCTTGACTAATCTGTTCAAAACTTTCAGTTGGCATCCCTGTTAAACGAGCAAGCTCAGTTTCATTTGGGCTTAAGATGTCAACATGTTTCAATAGTTCTGATGGGATAGGGGAATCCACTCCTCCAGCATCAAGAATAACTGGAACTCCTGCACTCCTGGCCGCCTGAAAATATAAAGATTGTTAGATAAATTACTAAAAAGAAAATCAATATAAGAACTCTAACGGTAAATGTCTCTGCCCCACCCCACTAGTTGACAAGCTATCTAAAACAAGATTACGAGTGTTTTAGTTAAAGGTTAACAAAACAAGATGTTAGAGATTTAAACCTGTTAAGTAACATAAGTAATAATCTTTCCTGAATATATTTCCACTCATTGATGAAGTAGAGAAAAATTGTTAAGTTTCAAATTTCCAGTCACTCTTTTTCCCCTGATCATAACGATTATAAGGCCAGCATAGATTATCATCTTCCAATCTATCTAAAATCTTTGGGATCAATTCACTGAATCTTGCCAAAAATATTACCATTCTTTTTCATGCTGCAAACTTATTATCTATCCACATATGACAAAATCCAACGGATGATCACATGCTAAAAATACACCCATTAAACAAGAATGTGCAACAATATTAAACAACCATTCTCTCAAACACATCTATATTACAATAGGGAATGGACAAAGAGAGGTTGAGATTGATTCTCACAAATTGATCAGACGGCCTAAATTCACTCAGCCTCAACCGGTTTATAACTCTCCGTCACACTCACTACAGCAGTTATCCACAGTTATAAACTCTCCACCCATTTCATCACCTCAAAAGGAAAAGAAAACCCCTCCCTCCGTAACTCCTCCATCTAAAGGGCAAAAACAGTTGTTTCCTTTTCCTCCTTACATCTTCAATCTTAACTCCACTGTCGTCCATGGATCCCCGTTGCGACGACAAAATGGGAAGGATATGAGAAAGGAATGGAGGTAACCGCCAAGACAAAGAGAGGTTGAGATTGATTCTCACAAATTGATCAGACGGCCTAAATTCACTCACCCTCAACCGTTTTATAACTCTCTGTCACACTCACTACAGCAGTTATCCACAGTTATAAACTCTCCACCCATTTCATCACCGCAGAAGGAAAAGAAAACCCCTCCCTCCGTAACTCCTCCATCTAAAGGGCAAAAACAGTTGTTTCCTTTTCCTCCTTACATCTTCAATCTTAACTCCATTGTTGTCCATGGATCCCCGTTGCGACAACGAAAAAATGGGAAGGATATGAGAAAGATGAGTACAGAGAAAAGCCTTGATTTGGGAATCGTAAAGAGCGAGTGAGATGTGGGGATTTGGCATTTCTAATTGTTTTGTTCTTGCTTCTGATTACATATTTGACCTGAAAACTTTGTACTCTGTAGAAAATTTACATGTTTATCGAATCAAAGATACCTCATTCAATGACCTCCAATCCAGATGTTCGATTCAACCAAGAGACTCTCTCTCAAATTAATCTCCTTTTTTTCA